>JANHFM010003526.1:310665-332402 GCA_032468115.1 Grayia smithii | reverse complement strand
GGAGTTGGGTGGCATAAAAATTCAATTAAATAAATAAATAAATAAATAAATAAATAAATAAATAAATAAATAAATAATTTTAAAATGTTGTCAGAGCATACGTCCCAGTTAATGATTCACTCTGATTTTTGCAATGCATGGTTCTAAGCTCATAGGTAGGTATACACAGGCCTATGTGGTCTGTGAAATATTTACTTATTCATACATTTTAAAACGTTATCAGAATAACACTGGAAACAAAATACATGAATGTGATATGGACTAGAAACAGGTTAAACCTTCTACCCTTGTCCATCACCAACTGTAGCTAAATGTCATCTGAAGAGTCACTTCCCAGAAAAAGATCAGGATAAGGGACAAAAATAACATATGAACAATGATTACAAAAAAAGAGATAACGGTTCACCAAGCCAAGGTGGCTCACAACACAGATGGATTGCATCGTTCTCACTAATGCAGCAGTCACACAGGCTAGCATTAAGGGTCACAAAGCAGATCTTGTAGTTGAGGAAGCTGCACAAGAATCTTTGACCGTCATCCATGGGGGGAGGGGGGGTCAGTCTAACACATTTTTTCCCTTTATCTGCCTTCATAGCAGCCCAGTCAGCCTGAGCACACACATGAAAGAGTCATATATTATTTTCTGATTTTTTTTCCCAAACGCCATCACTTTGCTAAACAATAATTCCCTCAACACTGTCAAACCATTTACTAAGTCTGCACTACTATTAATCTTCTCATCGTTCCTATCACTCATCTCATCCCACTTATGACTGTATGACTATAACCTTATTGCTGGTATCCTTACAATTTATATTGACTGTTTCCTAATATGACTATCATTAAGTGTTGTACCTTATGATTCTTGATGAATGTATCTTTTCTTTTATGTACACTGAGAACATATGCACCAAGACAAATTCCTTGTGTGTCCAATCACACTTGGCCAATAAAGTATTCTATTCTATTCTGTTCTATTCTATTCTATTCTGTTCTGTTCTGTTCTGTTCTATTGTATTCTATTCTAAGGATGCATCTCTGAAGGAAATCATGTTCAATTAGCAGTATAGCCAAATAGTATCTTACTTGGCAAAGGAGCATCTCCAGACCCGGAAATGACAAACAACTTTTAAAGATGTTTTGGAATTGCAATAGTTTTGCTGCCTGTGACCATAAAAACAGGCTGAACTCACCCAAATCCCCTACCACAAAATTAAAATGTACTGTTAGAAGTAAGCATCTACAACAGATGCAGAGACAGAGATCTGAGCGCCAAAAGACTGCAGCATTATTGGCAATTTTTTTATTGCTCAGGTTTAGCATGAGACTGGATAAGTGAGACATATTTTTTCTTTTCATCTGATGTTTATTGGCATTTAGGAACACTTATTTTGGGAATAGGTCACAACGAATGTTTGCTTTCATCTGATTATTTAATAAGAGGTACGATTAAAACACTGTTCAAACTTTGAGAGAATCTGATTGGTCCCTTGCCAAAGTGTAGAAAAAAAATGGTTCGTTGAGGAATTACATTCATTATTATTTGAAATGTCACTGAAACATTTCTAATTCCAAGAACTATTACATTAAAAAGGAAAACAAAATGCCTTATAGCAAATAAGGAGTTTCTGCCGTTTCTTGTCATCATTTATTAGCAATTGCCAATAGCTGCAATCAATACAACCTGTTGACCAAAGCAACCAATAATAAAATCAAATTTCAAAAAAATATTAACCTTTGCTGCATTTATTTCCAGATGTGCATTGCTCTAGTTCTTTTTCGGCATTCTATGTCCCAATTATCATTATTACTCTTACAATATTATTCTTATTAGCATCTGTACAAAAGATCCTGGGAATCATTTGCATACACCCATTAAAACAAGGCAAGTCAGTTTTTGTGGAAAAACCTTCACTCTAAAGCTTCATTTGCTCAAAAGCTTTTAAGTGGATCATTTAAAAATCTAGCATACCCCAAAATTAAGCTTAGGTTCACTTACCTTCAGTTTTTGGTACACAAGTCCAGAAGAGAAGAATAGCTGTTGTGGGTTTTTTTGGCTCTCTGAACTGAAATAGAAGCTCAGAGAAGAGCTTCTGTAGCTAGTCTTTCCCTCTTTGATGCAGGACATGTAAAAATGGGCAGGAAATCTCTGAGAAAGCTTAGGCTTCCCCGCAACTCATCTGTAGTATTGCTGACCCCACTGGACCAGCATAGATTTTGTTTATTTTTTTTCCACTTGTTAAAGAAGGAACAGGTGTCCATTTGCCAAGATGGCGGTTGCAGGATCATCTTCCACTTCATCTTCCACTTCATCTCAGGGAAAGTAAATTATCCAAGTGAAGCAGCAGCAGACTCTGTCACTCATCATGGGAGTAAGCAATCTAAAAACCATAACATGAAAGAAAAAAAGGATGGGGAGGGAAGAGAAAGGAGAAGAATAGAGGTAAAGTTTTAAGATTAAATGGAAGTTCTTGCAGTCACCATCTTGAATAGAAAACAGGCATGCAGATTGTTTAAGAAAGTAATTTACTTGAGCAGAATTCCACTCTGGATTTAGTCCTTGCAGCAACTTTTCATTGTCCCAAAGACCAGTATATCAGACCATTTAAACTGAATTGCTTGGCTTCAGAAAATCAATTCAGTATTTATTTATTTTTTTAAAGTATCCAACCTGATTTGACAATTCAATGTGAATCTCTGGTCCAATGCTGAAAGTCATTTTGATTTGGAGTGTCAATCAAATCACCTTAAATCCAATCTTCAAATCAACGCTTCAGACAGCCCTTGTGGAAACAAAAAAGTCTGACTTGGGTTTTGTTGTGTGTGCATTTTTCTTTCCAGCCAAAAAGAACCTTGGAGGCAGAGAACAAAGAACTCTTTGATCCTTTCCCTTTCTGCCATTTTTCCTACTTAAAAGCCTCCCTCAATGGGCTGCTTTCCCCTTGCAGGAGAAACTATATAGTGTCACCGTGTCCCACTTCCATAGGGAGAAACACAGCTTGGAAGAGACATGTTGAAGCAGACAAATGTCAGGAGGAGAAAAGGCCAAGCAATTCTTTTCTTGCCATCCACCTACTCGTGAATATACTTTTCATATCTGATGTTTAGATTCAGGTGTGTATAGGATAAAGAGAGCTTGTGTGTTTCTCCAGGATACAGTAACATCTTAGTTTGCGACTAAATAAGTGGTGTTAAATGTAAGCAGCAAACTCTCTTTGAAGCTACTACCATCTTAATCTTCTGAAAACACGGCTAGTTAGCAGGGCTTTCTCTCAATTTTAGCACTGCCTCTCATTTACAAAGAGAAATATAGTCTAATAAAAGAAAGTGCCTCTGATATTTATAGTGTCACCTATATCACTGGGGAGCTGCAGATGGTCTCTATCTATAATTAAAGAAATGGGTCAGAAACACTTTCAGAGCCAAAAAACATTCCCAGCATGCAGGCTGGAGTGAATGTATTGCCCTCCTTAACACCAATCCGAGTGTTCCCTCCAAAGCATTTTTAAAAAATTTAGTTCTACATTTTTTACTTTCCAAGTCGATTTTGCCCTCATTCCTACTTGTTCTCTTAACATTGCTCTTAATTACATTACCAAGCCTACAGAGTATTTTATGTGACTCTCACTAGATAATTAGTATGCATTTGCCGTCATAACCTTTGAAGTCTCTTAATGGTAGCAAAAGTACTGCAGTAGCTTTTATAAAGCAATTTTCTTCCCACAAGTCTCTGCTTTCAAGCAGTTTTGTTCTAAAAGAATACAGAAGAGGCAGATTAAACGTCTGGATCAGTAGTGGGTTGTAAAACCCATTGCTACCGGTTCGCTCGTGAGTGTGCAGAAGCGTCCAGCGCTGGTGGGCAGAGCTTCCCACCGCCGCTACTACCAGTTTGCTGATCCAGGTAGAACCAATAGCAACCCACCACTGGTCTGGATGATTTTTGAAGGCTTTCATTGCAAAATATGACCTAGGCCTTGATTTTCATGTCACAATGTTTGTGTATAGAAAAGGTGACTATTTAGAGCAGGGGTACCAAACTTACAGCATTACGTGATGTATCAGGACTTTTTCGCCCTTCACTAAGCCAGGAATAAGCATGGCCAACACATGACTCACCTGGTCCACAGGCCGGGAGTTTGACACCTCTGATTTAGAGCAACCTTCAGCCATGTTTATCTCCACCATGTTTATCTCCACCATTATATTGGCAAAGTTAAACTCATGCTCATATAGTTACATTTTATTTGCTGTGCATTTATTGGGGGGGGGGGGCAAGGTCAGGCATAGTCATGATCATGCTTGCACATGTGGAGACTCAAATACTTGCATGACACATTTGCATGATGGTATCTCTTCACATATAGGCTGTTTTGGGATCACTATTGTTTTGGGATCATTTGGGCATCATGGCTGGTAGACCCAAAGCAAAAATATTTTAAGCACGACTTGTGACTCCAAGTCAAATGCATCAATGTCGAGATTTAGTGCCGTGGTGGCACAGTGGTTAGAATGGAATACTGCAGGACTAACTCACTGCTCACTCTAGGACTGTGATGGTGAACCTATGGCACGCGTGCCACAAGTGGCATGCAGAGCCCTCTCTGCTGGCATGCACGCCATTGCCCCAGGTCAGATGTCCGTGGTGTTATTTTCATGAGCTTCTGTTTCCTTGCAAACAACGAAGCAGAAACTCACAAAAGAAAAAGATCTTACCTCTTGCTGCGCTGCTGACATTGGGATGCCCCACCTCCTGCCAGCCAGCTGGTCTTTGGATCTCTGCTGCGCATGCGCATGTCCGTGCATGTCCATGTCTGTGCCTATGCACGTCCCTACATGTGCGCATTCACACATGTGCACCTTTCAGTTTGGGCATGCGCTTGTGCACAGTTTGGGCACTCGGTGTCTAAAAGATTCGCCATCACTACTCTAGGAGTTCAATTCTGACTGGCTCAAGGTTGACTCAGCCTTTCATCCTTCCATGGTCGGTAAAATGAGGAGCCGGATTTTGGGGGGCAACATGCTGACTCTGTAAAACAGCTTAGAGAGGGCTATACAACTCTGTGAAGTGGTATATAAATCTAAGTGCTATTGCTAAGTGCTAGTAACTGACATTTTTTTGTTGTTGTCTGGCAGGGACTGAAATATGGGGAAAGAGGACAGGAAGAAGATGGTGCAGATTTTCTCTATGTCGTTTTATATTGTTTTGTATAGCAGAACAAAAATCAAAGTTAAAAATTCCAAGACATATATTTGATTAAACTTTTTAAAATCCTAATCAACTTGCAGAATAGCTTGTTTCTGACATCTGGGAAGCAGTGAGTTGGCTTGCATGACTTCTACAGTCTGTTCCAACTCTATTATTCTAAGGGGGAATATTATCAAGGGTCGGTTTGGGAAACTGCCCAGAAATTCTAGGCTTCCTATTTCCCCAAATATGCACAAAGATAGAAATGTAACAAAATCCTTCAAATGCAAAATTGAAAAATCCATCCAGTCCCTCTCTACTTTGAAAGAATAGTGGGCCCAGGTTGAGTAAGGTTAAATGAACATATGGCAATGTAATGCATTGCATAATATCTAACAAAGCTCTAGATTAATCTTAATTATTTGCAAAACTGGCCAAACCTACTGTAGTCACAGTATTATAAATGATTATGTCATTGCCTCCATGTGCTGTGATCACCATACATGCAAGTGCACACAAGGAAACATATGTATAGTTAGTGGATCCAGTGTGGTATAGTAGTTGGACTAGGAATAGGGAGGCCCAGATTTCATTCCTGTCTCTATCCCATAGGTTAACTAGTGACTTTGGGCCAAAGACTCTCTTTCAATCCTAAATTGGGAAACCAAAAAACATCTATTTACCTACTTACACTGAACTTTATAGTGGATTACAGCCCATAACCTTCAGTGAGGAGGACTTTATTCTCCAGGTGATTTATATGGGCAATGATAACACTATGTCAGATGTAGCACATGAAAAACAATTTTAGAGGTAAGGCTGACTTTCAATAAAACCAGTAATTCAACAGAGTCCTTCTACCTTGGGCTGCCAGGATCCCCATCATCCCATCCTTGGCACACCACACTTAGATTACAATGCCACCCACTGTTTGTCTGGTGTGGAAACAAGGGAAATGTGAACATTTTCTATGTTCTTGGCTTAAATTCTAATATTGCAGGATGAGCATCCCAAGACACCTCCAATTCCATGAGCATCCCCAAACACCTCCAATTCCAATTTATTACCTCTTACTGTGATAACTGTGAAATTTACTCATCTCACAAAGGAAGAGATATAATTTATCTAATAGCCTTAACGGGGTTTCTGAGGCATGTGTGTGTGTGTGTGTGTGTGTGTGTGTGTGTGTGTGTGTGTGTGTATGAGAGAAAGAAAAGGGGAGGGGAAAATCTTTTATTGTCCAATAAGTTTCAGAAATTATATACTAATTGAACACTCCTCCATAATGATGCACTTCGCAACAGCTTTGCTGACATCAGTCGGTGGAAATTAAAATTAATTATCCTTCAAAGAAAGAAATCTGAATACTGTTGTAAGATTATGTTTTCTTTAATAAAGTATGAAAATAAATGAAAAGTGTGCCTGCTACAGAACTTTAATTTTTTATTATTATATTTTTTAATTTGAAGTCCAAAATTCTACTGAAATCAAAGATCGCATTCAGATATAGTGTGTTCTCAAATTCTTTCCCAACATACCAATAAAAGAATGTTTAATCTTTACAAGGACAGTAAGAGTGCCTTAATATCTCATGGGAAATTTTGCCACTCCAAAACAAGGGATTCCAGATTCAGGTTCTTTTATCTAAGGGTAAATGGGTGTCCCATTTATTTTCTAGGCTATGGGTAAAATGCCTGGGATGGCCTCCTAAAAAAAGACAAGCCATTTTACCATGAGTACTAAAGTAGATTTTGCCATAGGAAATATAGATGACATCTCAATGGAATCTGGAAGGATCCCTTTTTCTCAACTGGAAAAGTTTGTAAAACTCAGTATGTGTTTCAGAACAATTTATAGAACTTACCAAGTCTTTTTTGGAAAAAGTTGTTCTTAAAAATAGAACTAAGTTGTTCAAATAAGCAACATATATGAGAAGCTATATATAAAAAAGGGGCACCTTATAGGCAGAATTGCATATCAAAGTATAAATTATCACTGTATTAAATATAAAATTACACAAATTGGCACAAAATTCAACAGCAACTGCAAGTTTTTCTGCGTCAGTCTTCAATAAAACATCACAGAGAAATCAGATTGTGTAAAATCTTATGCGTGTTTATGCAGACACAAAGTGAATTACCGTTGGTCCACAAAGCTGTCGGAGAAATGTTTGACTATTCCTCCAACTGGATCCTAGACCAAGCTATTGCCACACAATATGGCTTTTTATGCTTTGAGAGTTGTTTGGAATAAGTGCTCTTTGACCTCAGGTAAGCATAAACCCAGCAGCTCACTGCTATTCATTAAAGCAGCCATGTCTTTGTTCAGCCATACATAGAAGCCTGAAAAAAAACAAAAAACTCTTTAAGAATCCTATTAATTTTAAAGAATCAACTCCTTAAAGTAGTAGCATCTTTTTCGGACTCATACAGAATCAGCATGCTTTAATGAACAACAGAGAGTTGCTCAGCTCACATGAGATCCAAATACTTCTTCCAAATTATTTTCACAGCCATTCTGGACACTACCATTTTCTTTTTGTTGTTGATATCGGGAGTTTCTTCTGTTCCACAGTCATCTACCTACCATCCATAAAATTGCTTTAAAGCCAGAGGCATTTATTAGAATATCAAGCGGTCTCCTCTGCCTCACTGGTACAATGATCTTTCCTTTAGTTTCCCAAGAAAGTGCATATCTTTGCTGAGGTTAATGATGTGTAGATCAGTTTAAATCCAGACAGTGTCAGTATCATGCATACAAATGCAAAGGGTTATTCGCTGCTCAGTAGTATTCATATACATATGAAGGGGCTCTTCTGTATTCAAAACAGAAGAGCCTCTTTGTAGGTAAAGACTCTCTCTGTTTTGTTTTGATCAAATTGCTCCTGACATACTGTGTTTGCATCTTTATATATTTCTCCATCTAGGCCTCTTATTACCATGTCACCTGTGTTCTCAACCCTCTCTATTTTGTCAATATCTTCGTCAATCTTTAGGGGGGAAATGACTTGTCTCGATCTCGATCCTTTTCATCTCTTGGTGTGCCCTAGGACTGCATTGGCTTCCCCCCCCCCCCATTTTTGTAGCTGTATTACTCTATACAATAGATTCGAATTCAGCTGGTGTTCCACAAAGAACCCACCTATTTTTTTATATGTACTGTTGACCAATATGGCCACAACTATTGTCTTTGATTTTTCTTACCCAAATATAGGGAACTCCAGCTTGTCGAGATTCTACTGAATCTTGAAACTGTCCTCTAAAGTGTTTATTATCCTCTCTTTGTTGTTGTAAATTTAATAATCATGTTTTAATCCTTCGTCAGGGCCCTCACAGCAAGGCATAGTCAAGGAAGCAAGAATTATATGGAGTTCAGCAAGAAACTTTTAAAGGCAGGATTGGGGGTAAAACAAAAATCTTAGAAACTACTACAGAAATCTCTAACCCTTATTTTCAAATGAGTTTTTGAAGATGGAGCTCTTTGAATTACTTGAATATCTTATTTCTGGCCTTTTTTCAGCCTGAACTGAGCTGCTCATTATGAGAATAGGTATAACAAACTTTCTTAACTCTGGTTACAATATGTCTAAATTTTCTTCTGTTAATTTCCAGCCTCTCCTCTGCACCCCCACCCCCCATCAAATCTCTCATATCTCTTATCCTAATCATTTATAAACAGGTTGAACAGCACAGGGCTGAGAACAGAGCCTTACAGTATGTCACTCAATGCTTCCTTCCTGCTTGATGTAAAGCCATTGATGTACCCTTATTCAGAACAATTGTTCAACCAGATCTGTATCTATCTAATGGTAGCATAGACTATTCAGTAGTTTGCTATTTTGCACAGTAATATCATAGGAGACTTTGTTAAATGCTTTACTGACCACATTTTTTGGTCAACTAAACTGGTAACTTTATCACACACACAAAAAGATCAGATTGTTTTTGCATAATTTATTTGTAATAAATCCAGATGAGCTCCTCCCAAGCATTAATCCAGTACAAACGGACTATACAATAATCTGTTTCAGAATTCAATGAATGAGCATTAAACAAAACTTTTATCAAAATGATGACATGTGTCCATGACATCAAGACATCAAGCTTTATCTCTTTCTTACATAGGTGCCCTGTTACAACAGGGGCAGAATTTGTGTTATGACTTTGCAAGGAACACTTCATCATTTGCTCCCATCCTCCTGCAGATGCTCATGTACTGACGTCAAGCTGTCTGGTCTGTAGTTACTCATCATCTCTTAAAAATCATAAAAAGGAGCTCAACATAATAACTGTAGACTGTTGGACACATGATCACTATGATTTTCAATCATTTTAAACCAGGTTTGTACTAAAAGGGGTTCCTGTAAATCCATTGTTAATTCTGGAGAGATTATCCTAGCCTTATGTGTAAAACATAGTTGGTGAGCAACACTATTGGGCTTGAGTAAGCAATGAGAGCAGAAAGGATACTGGCTTGAAAGTAGAAGACAGGACAAAGCAAACAGAGATGAACAAAAAGAAGGATTATGGCAGTTGGATTGTGGGCTTTCAGAAGTATTGGAAGTATTGGAAGGGTGGGAAAGGAAAAAGGCAGAAGTGCAAAGAAGACCAGAGAAAATAGCTGTTACAAAAGAAGGGGATGGACTTTGGAAATAGAAGGAAGGTGTGGGAAGGTGAGTTGATCAATGACAGGAACTTATATGGAATATAAGATAATTGGTTTATAGAACAAACTATAATGTACAAGACACTTGTGCTATGTTTTCAAAATGAAAAGAC
Organism: Grayia smithii; assembly: GCA_032468115.1. NCBI lineage: Eukaryota > Metazoa > Chordata > Lepidosauria > Squamata > Grayiidae > Grayia > Grayia smithii. The sequence goes on along the minus strand of JANHFM010003526.1, from coordinate 322,439 downwards.
ATTTTATTAACATTTCTGAGAGTGTAGCAAATAAAAACCGACCAATCTATCACTATAGAACCATTCTGATCCACTGATTATATCTACAGTAGAGTCACCCACTACAACAAACAACACGTCTGAAAATCAAGATTGTTGGCTTCAGATATAGGCAAGGTTTTGCAAGAAAGAATGTGAACTGTTCGTAATTAAAATAGTAGATAATGTTTAGTGACAATGGATGTTCAAATTTTCATATTTGAGATGAAATGAAATGAAATTTCAAGTGAGAAATGACACTATACCCATACATCTAAATCAGATATTTTTTCCTTCAATACATTGAAAGTCTAAATAATTTCAGCAGGCATTATTAAGTAAAATAATTAAATCATATTCACTATTAAGCATACATTTAAAAATAATACCTAATAATAATAATCCCCAGATTATTGATCTCCCAGATCAAAAAGTAATTGCCTTTAATTGACAGCATTTAAAGAAAACACATGGGTAACGTAATTCATATTTTAATGTAGCCTGGAAAAGCAAATGGATCTATGTCTGATATTGATGCAGACCACAAATTTCAATGAAAAAAAATAGCATCAGCAGTAGTCTCCACTTACATTTTTTGGCAACTCAAATTGTTGAAATAATCATTTCACATAAGAATAAAGCAAAGATATGCATCATCAATGATGATGGATCAGTGGATCAGCTAAGGCTTTTAAAGTTTCTGTTTCACATATGAATTTTGTAGAAATTTTGTAGAATTTTGTAGAAATAATTGTTCTTAACTTACATAGCTACATTTTGCAAGTGAGAGCCCCTTGTTAACAAATTGATTGGAACCCCTTGCAATCTAAATTATATTTATTTCTGTTCTCTTTGTCTCCCCAGTAAAAGGAAAACCATTGCCATTGGCTCTGCATCTCTGCATTTTACCCTGAAACAATATTCAGTGAAATTGAGCAAAGATAGAGAAACAACCAAGCACAATATAAGCACCTACTCATGTCATCTAGTTTAGATATTCCTTTGAATACAGGGCAAGTAACCATGAGATTCTGCTCCAGTAGACAATGCCACTTTCTTTTAAAAGTGTACATTGGATTTAGAAACAGAATCTTACTTCATAGGCATCACTGATGAAATGAAACATATAGGCAATCTTTTTATTTATGGTAGGTTTTCTACCTCCTATAGACTGGATTTCAAAAATATGGGTGGCCCTTGTATAGCCTGAAAGGAACAAGTCTAGCATTGTTCCACATACAGCTAAACCCATCATCAGAATATTGTATTTTTAAGTGTGAGTTCATAGTCAACCAAGCATGCCAAGCAATAGTTTTACTCTGTAACCGATAGCAGCATTTCCCACAAAGAACAAATTATCTCCTAGCATATAACTAAATTAATTTGTAATTCATGTCAGAAGGGGTTATACCAATATTTTAAACACTTTATCGCTGGATGTAACAAGAGATACAATACACTTCATCAGACTTATAGTAGATTAAATGTTGGTAAGGCAGCTATATATCTTGAATTATTTCTACCCCATTTAAAAATACCTATTTTTCATTTCAAGATTTCTCCTTCCCTTAGGTATGGAATGAACTTCAAAGCAACCTAGATTTTTCACAGGACTTTTAGAAAAATCGATAATTTGCTCTTTTTTGTTTATGAAATATGCCAACATATTGGGACAGAATCATTTTTAAAAAGGAGCAAAGATCAATACATGTATGCATAGATTTATGGGTAGTTTAGTTAAAATCAAAATGTCTTTTTGTTTAAAGACTTATAAAAGGCCAACTTGGAAGTTTATACATATTGAGGAATTCCTCCAAATTAGCACTCTGTGTGTCTGTGTATCTCTGTGTGTTTATATACACACACACACACAGACACACATGATTTAAATCAAATAGGCATATATTTAATTCAGTCCACCAATGTCAATTTCCACATCAGTAAAGGGGTATGGGTGTGAAGGAACAGCTTAAATGCACTAATGAGTATGCAATATTATTACGTGTGACTTGCTTATATACACTCCTGCTCAGATTGTATGTCTTGGTGAAACCCTAAGTGAATAGCATGTCATTAAACATGGCAACATTCTACAAATTTATATTTATAGTCTCAGATTTTAAAAATGAAAACAATGAATATGGCAGCTGTAGAAGTTTGAACAACCTTCTACTTGATTTGGGGCTTTCTTTTTTTAACTGTAAAATTTTCTTTACAGGCCCAAACTCCACAATTTTACAGACTCCACAATTAGCCAAGAAAAGACAATTCCACAAGTGAGCAAATACTATAAATTTTCTAACTGTTCACTTGTGATTGTTGTTCTGTCTCCTTTCAACAGTCATTGACTCCTCTCAGCAACTGTCTGAGCATTTTAAAATGAAACCAATACCCTAAAAACAAGATTTCCAAACTCTTAAACTGTGTGGTTATACTAGTTTTGAAAGTGTTATTCTTGTATGAAATTTCCTCCCTATTTTTTGTATTCCAAATGTATATCTAAGGATAAAAATTAGATTATTTTCCCCAATGGAATAGTTGACATTTTCTACTAATTTTATCTTGTATCATTACAATATTATCTTGTATCCATTTTTCCAGGCAATATCTGTATTTGTAATTTGTTTGAAAATAATTTAGTTCTGCAAAGCAAAGGCTATACAAATATCCAAATGCTAGGGGTTTCTGCTGTGAGTCTAATAGAATAATGATAATAATAATAATGAATCAATAACTTGATTGAAAATCTACAGGGGAACCTCACATAAGCAATGCTTTCCAAGAGATTTAAGATTTTTGCATGAAGAGTGGTCAAAATTCGTATGTATGTATGTATGTATGTATGTATGTATGTATGTATGTATATTTGTTCCAGCATAACTCTGGAACGGCTTAAGCAATTTCAACCAAACTTGGTATACAGATGACTTACCCTCTAGAAACAAATACTGTGGGGGTAAGACACCCCTATCACCCCAGGGGTGTGTGTGGGTGTGTGTCTGCATATATATTTCCAGCATAACTCTGGAATGCCTCGAGCAATTTCAGAATTGGGATAAAGAAATACCAGGGCAATGCCTAGTTATCAGCTAGTCAAGACTAAAAGACTTGAATAAAGTACTGACCAAAGGGAGTTCACATTCTGCACCTGCCATATGCACTGCCTTATTTTGAATCTATAAACAGCTAATAAGCAGCTAGGTACAAGTTTGCAGAGCCAATAGAAAAGTTTTTCAAAAGTTAGAATGTTTAGAAACAGATAAATCTTGGGCTGAGTTTTCATCACAGCATTTGATTTTTACATTAAAATTAAGTGACAACAAAGGACATAGAATTCTTTTAAAATAATAGATGAATTTGTTTTATTCCTACTGAAATTGGAATGGTGTCTGAAATCTCCACTATGTTTACTAGTTTACATTACTATAAAGGAAAACCATCCATTCATCAGTGCTCTTCCATAGAAATGCCTAAGTCAGCCCTTACCTTTCAGTTGAGTAATTGAAGGGAATTCTGTGAGTTATATATCCTAATACATGTAGAGAATTTCAGATATTATCAGACCAGTTTAAAAGCCTAGATTATTGTGAATTCTAAGTAATGCACTGTATGAAGGCATAGAGTTTGAAGCTCACAGCAAAGTATTACCAGAGCTTGTGAGTAATGTTACAAGAAATGGTAAAGGCAGTACAAAACTTGCATTACAAAGCTTTGGAGTAAGATATGAACTAAGATCAAGCAAATATCTCCAGCTTCTGTTTTACAATATCATGGTATAAGATACAATTTTTAAAAAGGAAATAACAGACTCAAACTTCATTTCTTTGTTAGTTGAAAAATCACTATTCTTGTTCTTAACCATGACTATGAAAAGGAACTACAGGCATGGATCAATATTATTGCTTTTCTTTATTTGTGCCTTAGGCTTTCCTTAACAAACCATATAAAACGTGGTATTTGGGTTCACTGAGATTATAAAGAGATCTCCCCTTTTGCAATACATATGTACAAAAAACAATACCAGTGAATTACTACCCAAACTGCATCTATTTCTTCAACTACACAAAGCTTTCCAGACCACCATTTCTGGCCAAATGCCAAAATAAACAAAATCAGTTCATTTTCAAACATAGATTCTGTCATACAGTGTACTTAACCATGACCAGCTAGTTTAGTTTGGGATTCGTGTGTTGCAGGAATCCAGCTATTTTGGCTTCTTCAGCTATGGTTTAAGTCTAAGACAATGTGAGAACAAAGTAACAGTGAACAGTTTAGAATGGCTTAGAGTGAATAATATCTTTTATCTATAGAGAAAGAATGAATTCCCAGTGTGGCTAAGTGATTCTGATAGGGTATTCTTGCCCCTCTTGGCAAGATATAGAATTATTTGGAGCCATACTACATTCACCAAGGCTGAAGAAGAAGGGACAGAGGGAGGAAATTTGATAGACCTGCTATAGGAATATTAGGGTTCAGCAGCCTAGTTAATTTAGCACAACTAATTCTGAGGACCAAACAAGACACATAACTAAATATTTATTTGCATTTATTATTATTATAGCTTACTAGGAATAAGATAAGGGGTAATTTGCACCATAAATGTTTTAGTACCATTTACAAAATTCAATTTAATAGAATAACAGAGTTGGAATGGATCTTGGAGATCTTCTAGTCCAATTTGATTTCATAATTTTAGTGGTGATCTTATTTTTTATTTTTATATGGAACAGAATAACCCATCAAAGTATATATTTACAACCGGAATTGGGGCTATAAATTGCTTTGTGCTTCTTTGCACGAATTTGATTTGGTAGATATTTGACATAAATTTTATCCCACCACCAGGTTTTATACATTTACTTCCTTATACTTACAAAACATTTTTAGATTAGATTTTTTTCACCCTAGATGCTTTATCTTTTCAATAAAAAAAATATTAAGTTAATGAATGATAAGATGTTTTTAATACTTTTTTCTTGCAAGATGATAATGTTCTTATTTATATTAAACAATATAAACTTTGCATTTTTTTAAAGTCTTGGGATGTTTACTTGGCCAATGTAAAGGGCTAGGTAATTGCTTATGCAGCTAAATGAAGGAAATGTAGAAATCTTTCTTATCCAGAGATAGATTTTTTTTTTTGTCTATGCAAAAGTCCTTATAGAAAAGGCTTATGCTTTTATGTTGTTGGCTGAAGCTGCTGATTTCTATGCTGAAGAGGTTGAAACTTTTTTGATGAGATTAAAATTAAATCATTTGGGATGCTTCAAATAATAACAGAAGATGATCTATTCATATGGTTCTGAATCTATTCACAAATAATTATATAAATGGGAGAATAAGGTTGATTTTCAATTTAGGTCAAATTACTATTCAACCATTAATGCAGGATAATGGTATTAAGAATGCATTTATCATTACAAAAGATGTTAGAGACTAATTAAGTCATCAAAAATGGGAACACCCCAGACCTGGATAACTTCCCATTTGCATGGTACAAATATTTTATATTTATAAAATATTTATATTTATATTATTCCATATTGCTAAGAAGAATATAATGAGTCCTTTAAATCTGGTAAATTGGTTCTGTTGTTTTATGTGCTTATAAAACACTGATTTAAAAAAAAACCCATGTCTCTAAATTTTGTAGAAGTTATAGGTTATTTCATTAATTAATGTTATACAAAAATATCAACTGCTTTATTAACTAAGCACTTGCCAAAGGTTTTACCAGATATAATTCAACTCTCTTGATCTAGAGGATTAAAAATAGACAATTTTGGATAATTTTTTAAAAATAAATTAATTTATTAAATTAAGTGATATTTGGAATATATATTAAGATAGAGTCAACTCCATTGTTCTGTTATCTTTAGATAATGAAAAAGCTTTTAATATGGCACACATATGTTTTGTTTAACAAGTGATGAGTAAGATATGTTATATATGAACCCAAGAATGAAAGAAATGCAAGCTTCTTATTTTTCTAAATGGATACCACATTTTATATCATTTACTCTAAAAAGAAAAGGAGAGGAGAGGAGAGCAGTGGGGAGGGGAGAGGAGAGGAGAGGAGAGACTGCATATTACATTTGACGTTCAGGAGCAAAAATAAAATAGTTGCTGGCACTAGTCATTTATCAAAAAATTCTTTCCAAATGATGTACCGTGGTAAACAGAATACAAAATGGTTAAACCCAATTATGTCACAATAATTAAAATTTTAAATTAAAGCCAAAATTATGCTTGTTGAATTTAGTGAAATAAGTTTTTAAATCCCAAGAAATATATTTAAGAAGAGTTTAAGAATTGCAAATTAGGTTAAATTAATGTATGCATGTATGTATGTAAAAATCTAGAAAACAAGGACAAAATGCCAAATCCTTAACAATGTCAATTATTTTTTCTTCTATTCAGCGTTAGAGTTCTGGTTTAGCTTCAGAGAAAACAAATAAATGAATATTATTAAATGTACATTTTAATCTTCATTGTTGTAAATTATTTTAATGTTGACAATATTTGTATCATATTTTGAATTGTGTATGTGTCTGCATGGATCCATTTGTGGCATGTGGTATCAGTTTGTATGGCTACCTAAGCAAGAAATAGAAAGAAAGAGATAGAGACAGAGAGAAGGGAGGGAAGGAGGGATGGAGGGAGGTGCAATTAAGCTATTAAAGTATTGTTGCACTCCTATTAGTACATCTCATGCTTCAGAGATTGTGCACAAGGATCAGCATTAGAAATGTATATATGAATAAAATGAAACGTGGGCATGGGAATAACATGGAAGGAATATTAATTCATTAGGTCAATATTAATTGACTTAACTCAGTCCCAACATTGATATAATGTATTTTCTAATTTCAAATTCATGTTCATAAAATATTAGGTTTACTTTCATTTTCATTTTTTTAACTTAGCAAATAAGACTTTCTAATAATATAATCCTCAGAGCCCTTATTAGAGGATGTGCTCCTGAACACATGCAGAGCATTAAAAATAGTTATGTAATTAAGAACAGCAGGTACCATTTACAAATAAAATTCTCATAATCTTGTTGCCTTAGATACAAAATATAGAGTTGTTCCTACTTTTCTATTTTGCCCTTGATAGCCAATATCTTTGTAGTTTAAGTTTTCTCAATTGTCAATTGGATATATGGAATGACACCTCTCTCTACTGTACTTTTCAGCATTTTTTCTAAAAAAACTTTTTGAAAAACATAGGATATAGAAATAGCAGTTTGGTTATGTGAGTAATGGCACATAAAGAATGAATATGATACTAATGTCAGATTATTAATAAAGAGATACATTAATTTACCATTTCTATAGAATAAAATATACCACAGCTTAAAAGTCCAAAGTAACAATATTTTTTATTTTTTTTATCATTTTTGTCCCCATTTTTGCACATGTTGACAATAGCTTATATAAAAAACTACCCCAGATGATTGAAATGACTGCACAAAACAATTCCAAAATGCTTTAGGCATACTCTGTGTGAGTGACAACTACAAATTTAAGTGCTGTAATTCCTTGATTAATATAAAGCAAGTGATTTAGATTATTTTGATAACAGCCTTTAGGGAAGGAAATGACATTTAAAAGAATATAAAGACTTGAAGTTTGAATTACTCACCTCCCAATGTGTTTTTTATAAATAATCTGTCATTGTCACCTGCATTTTGGAGAGGGGAATAAAATATTGTTGTTCTGCAGTTTACAAAATAAACTATATATTGTGCACCACAAAGTGATATTCCACAGTTCAGCTCAGCATTCCTGCTTTTGAGTGGAAGGACAGAGTGAGGAATATAGAACTCCGGAATGTTTTCAGAAGTGTTAGAAAACAAATTGAATGAATTTAAAATTAAAATTTTTATTTGAATTTTAAAAGAGAATAAATGTTAACATAATTAGCATTTTATTATGCAGATAATAAGGTGGCAATTTAGAGTTCATCAAGGAAAAAAAAAGAGAAAATATGACTTGTGGTTAACAATTTTCAGGGACTAATTTTGTTCACAACTAGAAGTAGGACTAGAAAACCAAGAGCTGAGGTGGTGCAGTGGTTAGAGTGCAGTACTGCAGGCTACTTCAGCTGACTGCTAGCTGCAGTTCAGGAGATCAAATCTCACCAGCTCAAGGTTGACTCAGCCTTCTATCCTTCCAAGGTGGGTAAAATAAGGACCCAGATTGTTAGGGACAATAGGCTGACTCTGTAAACCACTTAGAGAGGGCTGTAAAAAGCACTATGAAACGGTATATAAGTCTAAGTGCTATTGCTATTGCTATCTAAAGTTAAGTCAATTTTAGATTTTCAAGATCTATTTGTTTTTTCCCTTTTAACCAGTTAGCTCCATCTACTGAAGGCTGGCACAAGACAGTCACCCAGGAAAGCAGACATGGCATGATAAAAGGATCTGACTAGTACATGAACAGATGGGAGGTTATTTTTCATGCATGCGTCTTCTCACAAATTGAAGGAACTGCCAAATGATGGGTTTCCATAGCGTCTAAATTAAAGCTATCATGCAAGAGCTTCATCCTTTTTTTTCTCTTTGCAGACTTACTCTAGGGAGGAAATGATGGAGGAAGTGATAAGAAAAGACAGGTGAATTTATGGCAGTTTTTGCAAAAAAAAGCCTCATGTGGAACAGATTTTACTTATTGTCTTATCAGAACATCATTTGATTTTTCCTTGGGCAACTCAAAGTGCCTAGGTGGAAATCTGTCAAGTTAGGAAGCTGAGGAAACAACTTGTAGCTACAACAAGCAAATCCACTTTCAAACCCTTCCTAACAAAAGGTCCATGGAGTCACCAAGAGTTGAACTTGGCTCAAAAGGCATGTTGAATTTAAGATTAATGATGCTGTGTTGTTGCTTTTATTCTTTGAGTTAAACCAAGGGTCGGCAATCTTAAACACTCAAAGAGCCATTTGGACCCATTTCCCAAACAAAAGGAAACACCAGGAGTCACAAAACACTTCCCAATGCCTGACTATTTCCTGAGTGGCCCCAAAATTAGCATATGTAGTTGAATTAAATGTTCTGTTTTCTTCTGAAACTTTTCTTTTCTTGGATTTATCCATGCTTGCCCTACCAGGGGTCAAAAAGCTCAACAAATTGCATGCCGGCAGGTGTCGCACATTGGCAGTTGTGACGCATATTTTGAGCAACAGGGAGCCGCAGCAGAGGGGTGAAAGAGCCACGTGGGGCTCCAGAGCCTCAGGTTGCTGATCCCTGAGTTAAACCAACAAGAGTCAGAAAACCCCTGGTGGGCTAAATACCACCAAGTGGTGTACATCAGATCAGGGGTGAAATCCTCCCGGTTCGGCTCAGTCGATCCGGTAGAGATTGGGGCAGGTGGTTTGGAGAACTGGTAGCGATGGCAGCGCTTGGCTTTGCCCACCGGCCCAGGTGTCCTTACTTCCTGGTTTTAAAAGTAAAAAAAAAAAGGCTCCAGAGTCTTTTTTTTTAACTTTTAAAAGCATTTCTTTAACAGCCTATTCAGCCATTAGGCTGTAAAAAAAATGTTTTCAAACTTTAAAAAAGGTTCCGACGATCAGCTGTGATTGCCAGAGCCCTTGTTTTTTACTTTTAAAAGCACTTTTTTTACAGCCTATTCTGCCAAATAGGCTGTTAAAAAAATGCTTTTAAAAGTAAAAAGAAAGGCTCCAAGGATCACGGGGCTCAGCTGTGATTGACAGCTAAGCCACGCAATCCTCGGACCCTTTCTTTTTAAAAGCATTTTTTTACAGCCTATTTGGCAGAATAGGCTGTAAAAAATGCATTTAAAAAATAAAAAAAAGGCTCTGACAATCAGGCAGCCTTTTCTTTTAACCTTTCAAAACCTTTCAAAAGCATTTTTATAGCCTATTCTGCTGAATATTCTGTAATAGGCTTTTAAAAAGTTAAAAAAAACATTGGCCACGCCCACCCAGTCACATTACCCCACCCCCACCAAGCCACATCCACAAAACCAGTAGTAACACATTTTAGATTTCAACCGCTGCATCAGATCCAGAACTACAGTATCTACTGTAGATATGACTCATTCATTGAAAATCCCAATTAAAATGGTTAATAAAAAAGCTTTTAGAGGTGGGCTAGGATAAAAAGATTCCTAATTACCTTGATTAAAAGCTAATCAATTTTGCTTTCCTTTATGAATCAATAGACGAAGTGGCTGCATTTAAAAATTGCAAAAGAGAGACTTCCTTTTTCCATCACGCTGCTATGGAGTTCAACAGTGGGTAGTAACTGCTATCCCATTCGCCAGAGACTGAGTTTCAACGTATAATACCCCTCCTCCTTCCTAGAGAGGCCATTCGTTTTAACTCAGTCCCTGGCTAGTTAACTTCTCTCTGTTGAACTCCTAGTTCAACCTTCAATTCACCCTTAGATTTTCCTTGTTTCCTTCTTTTCCTCCTTCCTAACGTCTTCAATCTCACCTACCTGCCTTTTTCATTCTGCCTGTTCCTTTTCCTTTCATATCTCCGCTGCCGCCTCAGCTCAGCAGGAAGCCGTAAGGGAACCTGCGGGATCCCCTACCACTGTCGGGGCCGCCCCCGGCCACGCAGAGACTCCTCGAGCCGTTTCAGGGCTTTTTATCAGCTCCAATCGCCGCAGCCGCGCCTCAGGGGCTTTTTTATGCGACTGCAGGCAATCGGCTCCTTGCAGCAGCACTTCAGGCTTTCGCCTTCTGTTCATGGTGCCAGGACCGCGACCTGGTTCCAGGTTCGGCCACCATCCAGCAAGCTCTGGCTTTCCTCCAGGATGGAATGGACAAGGGATTAGCTGTCAGCACCCTCAGATGGCACATGTCAGCTCTTGCCACAGTCCTACCTTCACCAGACTATCCTTCCCTATCTCTCCATCCTCGAGTACGTCGATTTTTCAGGGGAGCCTCCAACATCCGACCTCCTCCTGTACCTCGTTTCCCCGCCTGGGATTTACCCTTAGTTCTAAGGGCACTCACCCTGGCACCTTTCGAACCCCTCCGCGGGATTAGCTTGCGCCTGCTTACCCTAAAGGTGGCGTTTCTGGTGGCCGTCACATCGGCCCGGCGTGTTTCAGAGCTCGGCGCCCTATCGGTCAGACAGGACCTTTGCATCTTCTATCCTGACCGGGTGGTCCTCAGATTGGACCCCACCTTCATTCCGAAGGTCAACTCCCAGTTCCACAGAGAGCAGGAACTGGTGCTTCCAACATTCTGTGCCGATCCCGTGCATGCGAGAGAAAAACTGTGGCATAAGCTGGACGTCCGTCGTGCTCTTCGTCTATACGTCCGACGCACGGCCACTTTCAGGAAGACGGAGGCCCTCTTTGTCTCGTTCCAGCCGGGGTCTCTCGGTTTCAAGGTCTCTACCTCCACCATCGCACGCTGGTTAAAGGCCTGCACCGCTCTGGCTTACGAAGTGCAGAAGAGACCGAGGCCGTCCAGGGTGTCGGCCCATTCGACCCGCAGCGCTGCAACCACCGCAGCCTGGTCGGCTCAAGCTTCTCTACTCGAGATCTGCAGAGCGGCCGCTTGGAAATCCCCATCTTCTTTCATCAGACACTATAAACTTGACAAATTCGCTTCTGCAGAGGCCTCCTTTGGCAGGCGGGTCCTCCAGCAGGTGGTCTGTGTACCACCGGGAACTGCTGAGCCACTGTCCCCCCCCCCGGGGATGCTTAACTTGGGCATATCCCACTGTTGAACTCCATAGCAGCGTGATGGAAAATGGAACGTTGGACTTACCT
>JANHFM010003526.1:261820-272187 GCA_032468115.1 Grayia smithii | reverse complement strand
CATAGAGCTCGAAACAAGCACTCTGCGCATGTGCAGAGCAGTTTAGCCCAGCTGATGGGTGCTTTTTAGTGGATTGCTGTGCCTCAGCTGGGCTAAACTAAAGGAGAAAGGTAAGTACGGGCAGGTGGGTGGGCCCAGCTCCCGGCCGCGGAGAACCAGTTTGGTGACATCACACCGTCACCGCTACCAGCTCGCGTGAACCGGGAGCAACCCACCACTGATTTATGAACTCTCAATCACTTGTTCCGTGGTCACTTCTTGTTTGGATTATTGCAATGTGCTCTACATGGGGCTACCCTTGAAGAGTATTCAGAAGCAACAACTGATAACAGAATGCAGCAAAAAGGACCGTTCTGGATAAGCCTAGGGTGGCGCATATGACACCACCTTCACCATGTGCCCTCCTCTGCTCCTGTAACCAGTTAATCAGGCTAGCAAGGGGTGTGTTTGTGTGTGTGTGAGTGTGCAAACAGTCAAGCTAACAATCGTAATCAAAGGTTCAGAAAACCATTTCTTTTTTCCCCCCCTTGCATGGACACTCATAAAAAAGAGTCAGAGTTTTCATCATACAATTGTGGTTGACCTTTTTTTTTTTTACTTGTTTCACACCCGCTCCTGCGAGCTAATTTGAAACTCAGGGTTAAGCACTCCTCAGGGAAACCGTCCCATATGCCATATCCTTCAGCAGACCTGCCCCCCCAGTGCCCCCAGAAGAGCAGTTGGAGCCTCTCCCAGTTGGAAGGGAAACAAAGCCTGGCAAAAACCGTGCATTCCTTAACTTCTCCAGCATGAAAACTGTAAGAGGGCACCTACTCATCAGCCTCATGGCTGAGCATAGGGCTCAGCAACCAGCCTTTGCGAGCTCGCTTCTTCTCTGCCAACCTCCTGAATTAGAGGAAAGCCCTTTAATGTGGATCCCCTGGCAGCGTCCCAAGTAAAACGAAAAACAAAAAAAAAAGTCCCTGCAAAGTTCTCTGCCTCCCTTGGCAAACATGTCTTCCTTTGGAGTAACGCAGTGTTTCTCAACCTTGGCCACTGGAAGATGTGTGGCTCTGCTGGCTGGGGAATTCTGGGAGTTGAAGTCTACACATCTTCCAGTGCCAAGGTTGAGAAACACTGGAGTAACGGCTTCCTTCCACTCCAGCCAGTCCAGGTGACTGGAAGGCGTCGCAACCGACTCGGTTCCTTTAAGCGCCCCTGAGCTGAATCCACAGAAAAGGCAAAGGTTAGATCATAGAATATAGGCGGGGATCCGTCCCGCCGCCTCGGGCAGGGCTCGTCGGCATGTAATGGGGCAGGGCAATCGCGAGCTCGAACTCCAAAGATCAATTTTCTGACCTTTCCTTGCGCGGATCCTCAACCAGGGGAGCGCAGCCGCCCCGCCAAGGTTGCGCAAGGAAAGGGAGGTGGGCGGGTCAGAGGAGCATCTTCCAGCGCCACCCAAATCGGACCTTTCGGGGCTTTTTCCTTTCAGATTTATTGGTCGAAACGCTTGGAAAAGTCCCCTTCCAGTGTAAACAGGGTTCCCTCCGCGCGTGGGCAGCGGCAACTTGGAAGACATCGCCCCGGGGCGCTGCTGCTGCTTTTTTGGCGGGGCCGGGGCGCCCTCTCTTACGTCACCTCTGACTTAAGGCGGGTTGCGTTAAGCCAGCTGGAGGGTGGTGCTAGGCGCTGTACGGCCACGCAACCTGCGCCCGATTCTCTGCTCGGTTCGCTTTCCTTTCCAACCGGCCGGACCGCACAGCCATGCCGGTGACCCGAGGCTCTCGGAGCCTGGCGCTGCTCTTCTCCGCCCTGTTGGCCGCGGCGGGTGCGGAAGGTGGCTGCGCCGAACTGGGACGCTGCTGCTCGGGCAGGAGCCTGGAGTGCGCGAGCGCCGGTTGGAGACCCGACGGATCCTACGGGCTCTGCTATTGCGACCAGGCTTGCCTTTCCACCCTGGATTGCTGCAGCGACTACCGGCATTTTTGCCCAGGTGCGTCTCCGCGGGGCCCGGGCTGGGGGTGGGTGGGTGGGTGGGGCAGGCGGCCAGGGAGCGCGCCAGGTGAAGCGAGCCTGGAGGGCGAAGGGCGAAGGGCTGGTTTCCGCCTGCTTCTCCCACGTTTTTTTTTTCCTTCGGAGCGCGCCAGGTGAAGCGGCTTCTCTCGCCCGCGTTACGGTAGCAGCTGCTGAGCCTTGGAGGCTCCACTGCTGCGCCTTGGGGGGCGAGTGGCCTGGCAACTCTGCGAATTAAGATACAGATTCGGATTATGAGAGAGTTGGAAGGGATCTTGTAGGTCATCTAGTCCACCCCCCCTCCTCCCCCAGCAAACCTTACACCAGTGTTTCTCAATTTTGGCCACTGGAAGATGCGTGGACTTCAACTCCCAGAATTCCCCAGCCAGCGGGAGTTGAAGTCCACACATCTTCCAGTGGCCAAGGTTGAGAAATATTGCTCTATACAGTGTATTACTAAAACTCTTGTTTGTAACATTCACTGGGCAAAATTCAAAGGATTAGGGTAACAATTATTGAATCAAGGTAACTCAAATGAGATATACCTCAGAATGCTGGGACCTTTGACTCCCCTGGAAATGATATTTGGAAAAATTCATTCCCACAAAGCCATAACTTTCTTCCCTTTCTGGTACAAGGGAAGATGGGAGGTCTGTATTCCTGCCCTCTTTCCTGCTGCCCTCTGGCCCCTGCACCCAATTTTCTGGTGGCAAGTCTCAACAAGTCAGCAGTGACTGACTACTTTGGAATTGAAGCTGAAATCTGAAATCTTGTAACAGCAATTGGTGACGAGTTAAGGATGACTTGGATGCCTGCTAGTGAGGTAGGACTGGCTGGGGATGTCAGTAATTGACAAATAAGCCATTTCCTGGGAGGGGGGACTTTGGGGTCATGCTGGAAGCAGAGGTGAAGTTCTGCTTATGGTCTGCAGCTGCCTTTGTCTCCCCCCCCCCCTCTCTCAGCATAGTAGCAGGTAGTTCCATACGTCAGTTTCCCACAAGCAGTCAATGGGGAAGCCAGCAGAAAGTCAGAAATTGGCAGAATTTGGAATAAAGGCTGAAATTTCTTAACAGTAGTGGGTGGCAAGAGAAGGATGAGGGAGAGATTCAGATCCCAGCATGACCCCAAAGGCCCCCTTCCCTTAGGGCAAGCTGGTGGGGCTCTGACATTTGAAGAGTGTTTTTCAAATTCTCTGCCAGCTTCTCACAAGCAACGTCAGTGGGGAAACCAACAGGAAGTCACAAATCACTCCCACACCCACTTTTTTACCCATCCGTGGTGAGTCAGTTTATTTGATGATAAACAATGATATAACATAGTCACCAAAATGATTTACTGTAATATCAGTAAAAATTACCATTAGCTGGTAATGAAAAAATTGGTGGGATAATATTGAAAAAGTAGTAGAAAATGAGCAGATACGGTATATTGTGGAATTTTCAGAGAAACTGGTAAAGTTTTGGTGTATAACACACCAAATTTAACTGTGGTTGAAAATGTGGATAATTGATGTAACTATACCAGGAAATAGTAAAAGAAAAGAACAGACTACAAACTATCAAGATCTGAAAATTAAAATTGAAAATCTATGGTGTAAACCAGCATAGTGATATAGTGTTTATTGGCACAATGGGTAACACACCAAACAAATATTGGACGGCATTTGGAAAATCTGCCCAATGACAAAATTTCCATCTGCCAATTGTAAGAGGCCATGTTGCTTGCATCTGCCAATACATCATGGCAGTGGTCCCCAAATTTTCTGGCACCAGGGACCGGTTTCGTAGAAGACAATTCTTCCACAGGCCAGGGAAATGTGTTTTCGCACACAACTAGATCACACACATGTCCAATGAAGCTTCAACTCACTCAACTGCCGCTTGCACAGCCCAGTTCTTAACAGGTCACAGACCAGTACCACTCTGCATCACGGGGACTGGGGATCCCTGCATTATGGCATCCTAGGTTTTTGGTGCCTCAAATATGTACGAAAAAACTCAATATGTATGAAAACAACACCAACTAAAGAACTGGTGGAACTCTTCACATTGTTGTGAACAGTAATAATTTAGAAATACATTTAATATAGCTCCCCACTCCCCACTCCCCACTCCCCACTCCATGGACTCTGAGTGGCTAACAAAATAAAATACCAAAATAAAGCAATTAAAACACAAACAAAATGAAAGCTTAGACTAAACAACCATTAAAACAAAGCATGATAGCCCACCTACCTCCTGCACACATTCACTCACATACTCAAATACATTAATCCCAGGCCTAGGGTTAAAAACAGGTTATAAAAATTGATGGTGCTTAACTTCCCTGCTACCTTTTGTATCCTTTTAGAGTAGCTAATTCTCTGCATCTGGTTGAGAAGGTAGGAGATGCCTTTCTAGACTGAATGTCCCTATCTTTCCAAAGATATCCTCCTGGTGCAGGGGTGTCAAGCTGGTAGCCAATGGGCCGGATGCATCATGAACAGGCCACGCCTAACCCAGCTCCGCAAAGGTAAAAAACATTGCTATATATCACATGATGTTACATGACATGATCAAGTTTGACACCTGTGTCCTGGTGCATATCAGGCTCATTACAATACAGTGAGTTACACCACCACCCCCAAAAAGTGATGTGATTGATGTGATGAGATGTGATGTGATGCTTGAATATTGCAAAACAGATTATCTTCATTTCCCAAAATGTTTATAGGACCCAGATACACTTTCCAGGGGTGGGAAACTGTGAGTGTTTCCAGTCCAATGATTTTGGAGGAAGGCCTGCCTACTTCCCTAGAGGAAAAAAAAAAAGCAAAGGAAGCCTAGGAAGATTAAAAGTAACCTGGGGAGGGAAGATTAAAGAAGGCTGTTGGATTCAGTCTTACTAGTTCACTATGGATATTTTAGACTGCACCATATTCAGCATCATGGCATTTTTTTGGCTGCACCCTGCAACCTATTCTCAAAATCCAGTCCAATCTGCTGCCATCATCAAATAGCATTGCCATACTCCAGCATCCCTTAAAGTTTAATTAGCCTGATAACTGCTTAATTGCAGTTAGAGTAATTGCTGTTACACTAGAACCAGAAACAGGTTGTTCTCTCTGTTTTACTGATCCAAAAGGGTCTGTTTGTTAATTGTTTGGAGGGCATCCAAAAGAATTCCATCACCATCTTCCCTCTCAAGGCAACAGCTGCAAATACTGAGAAAGTGTAGTGTCTATTCAGATAGAGATGAGGGAAGTTTTTTTAAAAAAAATTAAAACTATTATTAACTCTGAAAGTACCAGATTAGAGGCAGTTGAGAATAAAATAAATCAGCTGGAACACTGAGTAAAGTCTCTTGATAATCTGATTTAATGAAATGTAATAAGATAATTCAGGCCAAAGTAATAGAGCAGAAGTATCCAACCTTGGCAAATTTAAGACTTACAAATCTGCCAGCCAGATATTTGCTTCAGCAGAATACTAAAGTACTGGATTATAATTTTCAATCACAGAAAATAAGAAACGTGTGTAGGTTGTGTTTAATATTACCTGATCTACAAGGTCCAAAGGCAGTCCATCTAAAACAGAAAAGTCCAGACAAATTAAAATCTTGGCCACAACCTGCACATCTTTCTTATTTTTTTTAATTAAAAATAATAATCCAGAATCTAGTATTCCAGTGAAGCAAATATAAGCCTGATTTACAAAATCTGGGAGTTGAAATCCATAAGCCTTAAAGTCGCCAAGGTTGGACACCAGTTTTGCTTCTGGATTCAGTTCAAGGTGTTGCCAATCTCTTTGTTTTGAAATGTTTTTTTTTGTTGTTGCTGTTGAAAAGGAAAAGGAAAGTGAAAAAAGGAAAGGAAAGGAAAGGAAAAAGGAAAGGAAAGGAAAGGAAAAAGAAAAGAGGAAGGGGAGAAAGGAAAGGAAAGGAAAAAGAAAAGAGGAAAGGAAAAAGAGGAAAGGAAAGATTTTGATAGTTCAAAAGATCCTTTGGAAGATACTGTATAATATAGCTCCATATAAATGTCCTCTAATTCTGATTTTTTAAAAAAGTTAAAAGCATTTTAAATATGTCTAATTATACCATTATATAATAGAATGGAGACGCTCTTAGTTTCCCAAATAACAATAAATGATTTGAAATGAGTCATGATGAACTATTCCCTGGACCCTCACAAAATGAGCTGGACCATTTCTCAGGCTGAAATCTGGCCATGAAGTGCATCAGGTGATCTTTGCACAACCTTTTTATTGCACAACCTATTAATCTGTGCCAGATTCCTATACGTTTAATGAAGTGTGAAAGGAGTTTTTACATATATGCAACTGTATATGTACTGCAGTCCAGTGGTGGGTTGTACCCGGTTCGGTCCAATTCGCACGATCCGGTAGTGGTGACACTGTGACGTCACCGAACCGGTTCTACGCATCCTGGACCATGCCCCCCCCCCACGCACCCGTACTTACCAGCCCGGTCATGGAGCGCGTGGAGCGCGCTTGCGCGCATGCGCAGAAAACTTTTATTTTATGTTTTTTGCCCAAAAAAAGCTTCTGCGGATGCGCAGGAGCGCCCGTCCATCGCGCGCGCGCACGCCGGACGCACGCTCCACGCACTCCAACCACGCGCGAAGCGCATACACCTTTAGAACCAGTAGGACAGGTAAGTAGAACCCACCCCTGCTGCAGTCCCTAAGTTCTGCTGAAGTATGTTGTGAGCACCAGTGTAGATGGGGCATATGTCTTAAGAGTTCTGCAATCCCCTGAATAAGTATTATCTCCATCATAAAAATTAGGCTGGCTATTAGTGTCAGGGATCATCATTGATATATAACTGCCAAGGGTGCTTCCCCAGCCGGCAGTTCCAGTCAGATGCCTCTCCTCTGGGCTGGTGACACTTTTTTTTTTTTAATTAGCTGAGCAACTAATGAAATGAGCCAGGAACATCATCAACATTGGATGTCTTACTCACGCCCCACCTCTTCACTGGGAATGGGTGGCACCATTTCATCCCAAATTGAGAGCAAAGGAAACTGACTCTGACTAGGGGGTGATGTTAATGCGCCCCAGACACATTACAGAGTGATTATCAGAAACAAGACACCAGTAGATGCCATAAATAGACAGAGCCCGTAAAGTCAGTAAGTAGCTTTTGAAAACAAATTAAAATGGTCAAATCTTGCAAGAACAGCAAAGTCTTTTAAGATTCAAAGTTAGGTTATAAAATCATGTGGAATTCTTTTACATCCCTTCGTATCCACTAAAGATGGCATCTGGGTAGCCTTGGCATGAAATCTCAGTATTTGGAAGCTTCTATAAGGAAGGTTACATATTCATGACAAATATGTTGTTGAGGCATGGAGGGCATAAAATAATATTTTTCCAATGATTTTTTTTAAAAAAAGCGCTCTCATATGGTAGAATTTACTGTTTCGAACCATTAAATCCTCTACCATGGGGCTGATTCAATAGTGGGTGTCACTTACCTTCGCTACCGGTTTGGAGCATGCGCGATTGGATTGCTTTGCTCGTGCACAGTGCTCTTGTGCATGCGCAGAGCGTCCATGATGATGTCTGGGTGGGGGTGAGCAGAGCTTCCAGCCGCTGCCACTACCGGTTCACCCAAGCTGGGGCAAACCAGTAGAAACCCACCACTGGGCTGATTGGTACTCAGTGAAATTATTTTAATACCACAAATAGTCTATTCTGGATCATCTGAACTTCCTGAATCCTTTTCAAAGGCAGAACTGTATAAAATGTGCATGTGTAATCCAGGTATAAATTCTGTGTCTTCTGGCCAAATCTGACAAATTCTACAATAGGAATAGATAACTCATTTGTTTGACTGTGTGTGTGTGTGAATAAACCCCAGTTTTATTATAGCTTAAGTTTTATCTATTTCAATAGTTTCTTTCTTTAGTGAGAAAATAGTCTTTAAATGAGTTTAATCTGACAATCAGGCAATTTGCTAGATGCAAATTGAAACCTCTTATCAATTAGGAGAAAATATGCCATACATCTGCATTTGTAAAGAGCTATTACAGTTCTGGAACAGCCATAAATAGACAATGTTTAAATCTGTCTGATTAATATTTTATTGACTGGAATTATAACTCAATTGCCCTCCAACACTTCCTTGAATAGAGGTTTCATCAGAAAGGATACAGCTGTCTCCATTTTATAATATAAGGTTCACTTCATCTGCAAAACAGACCAAACTATGCCTCTATCTTTTACAATTAAATTATCGCATATTATCAATTATCACATCACAATGCAGGACAATGATCTTGATTTCATAGTCATGCTGACCTAGCACCATGCAACATTGTACTGTATATGTTTGGGGTACTCATGGTCTTTATGATCCATGGTATTTATGGCCTTCTATGGCAACAGCCCTTACAAAAGTCCATGATCTTTTTTCTTCCTCTTGTCAAAATGGCTGCTAACAGCTGGAAGCAGAAATTAAGGTTTGGTGTGTCCTCAGCACAGGAATTACATTTCTGAATCAAATTGGTCTGTAGTTGAATGTGATCCTCCTTTGTTATTCACTTTGACCACTCCATGTAGCTCTTGATGAATGAAACACAGACTACTGAAAGGAACATCCTCACAAGCAGGGCATTCAAGACTGAACAGTTAAAAGCATGCCAAATGAGATGCCCCTTGACTGTTTTTCTGAAAGGAGAAGAAGGGAGTGTCAAATGCTTCTCTCAAGGGAGTATATTGTATACCCTGGGATCTATGCATTGTCTGTGTGTAAAAAAAAAAAAGAAGTCTTTACTTGATGAAACTATCTAGAGAAAGGAGAGGTTTCACTACATGAAAACTTTGTTTTAATCAAACTAGTATTTATTTCATCCTCCAGTAAGATTTCATAATTAATTTTTTAATCAGGGTTGGGAAAGGGGAGGAAGGAAAATATATACAGAAATCCATGGAGAAAAAAAACCCAAATATCTGGTAAATCTCATTCTTCCAGATTACCAATATACCTTTCCCAACTCCATGCCTTCCTGTGTATAAGACGAAAGTTCACATTATCCTCTTGACCATGCAACCTTAGGATGATGAGAAGCATAGCCTAATATATCTAGATGGGATTGCATGAAGGGTGACTTGCTTAAAACTTCATTATTCAATCCTCCTTTCACTACCATGTGGATCAAGGGCACACTCTGTTTTCCACTACTCTATGTAAACCCAAATGCAATCGATGACAGCTGCACAGAGAAATTCTTTTCTACAAGCTCCTTTGAACTGGAGCAGTAGTGGGTGGCCCCCGGTTCTGTCTAGTTCTATAGAACTGGTAGTAAAACCGACGGGAGGCTCTGCCCATCTGCCCCAACGTCATCACGGGTGAGAAGCTTCTGCGCCTGTGCGCGCTCCCATTACAAACCAGGAGTAAAGGTAAGTAGAACCCACCCCTGAACTGAAGGATAAAGAAGGACATTGAAATGCAGCATGCTAAGAACATCTGGGCTGCAGGTCAAGTATAACAGTTGTCCCAAGCTGATTTCCTCCAGATGTGTTGGGACTTTGGGAAAATGCTGTTATGATCTATCAGTAGGAAAGGCTACAAACTGCACAAAGGTAATATCCCTTTGCAGGTGAACTTACCTGTGACCTTACCTACTCACCTTTCACATGTTCTTCCCTTAGTTTATGATGTTTCAACTAATAATGTGAGGATAAGTAGGGAAACCAGAAAAACTTCCATAACGTCTAATGAAGGGG
Organism: Grayia smithii; assembly: GCA_032468115.1. Classification (NCBI taxonomy): domain Eukaryota; kingdom Metazoa; phylum Chordata; class Lepidosauria; order Squamata; family Grayiidae; genus Grayia; species Grayia smithii. The sequence goes on along the minus strand of JANHFM010003526.1, from coordinate 262,465 downwards.
ATGTCTATGTCTATTTTTATAGGGGGCAGAGGAGATGAACTTGAACAATAGAAGGAAGAACTACTATCAAGGCAATGATCAGATAAAAGAGGCTGAGTCCTGGCCAAGAAAATAACTTGAGAAAACATCTCAGACAAGCCTCTCCCTGATTCAGTGGTGGGTTGCTCCCGGTTTGGGCCGGTTTACGCAATCTGGTAGCGGTGACGCTGTGACGTCACCAAACCGGTTCTACACAACCGGGACCTGGGCCCACCCGTGCGCCCGTACTTACCAGTCTCTGTGCAGAGCACACGGAGTGCACAGAGCGCACTCGCATGCATGCGCATAACACTTTTTTTGAGGGTTCTGCGCATGCGTGGCAGCATGCGTTCGACGCATTCCGAGCACACGCAAAGCACATGCACCTTTAGAACCAGTAGCAAAGGTACGTAGAAGCCACCCCTGCCCTGATTCACATAAAAATTAAAGGAAGGAGGGGTAAGCACATTCAGATTTGCAAGAATCACCATAGTACTGACCAGTGGTGGAATTCAATTTTTTTTACTACTGGTTCTGTGGGCGTGACTTGGTGGGCGTTGCAGGAGAAGGATACTGCAAAATGTCCATTCCCTCCCCACTCCAGGGGAAGGATATTGCAAAATCTCC
>JANHFM010003526.1:250750-261720 GCA_032468115.1 Grayia smithii | reverse complement strand
CCCCATGCGCCCATACTGACCGGCCCCGGCACGCAGCGCACAGAGCATGCAGGAACCTTTTTTGAGCCTTTTTTTGCTCAAAAAAGCTTCTGCGCAGGAGCGCCCATTCGGTGTGCATGCGCGCAAAGTGCGCGTGCGTGCCGAACACGCACTCCACATGCGCCAACCACGTGCAAAGCGCGTACACCTACAGAACCGGTAGGAAAGGTAAGTAGAACCCACCCCTGTTGGAAGGGACCAACTCTTGGACTTCTTCTAGTCCAACCCCCCTGCTCAAGCAGGAAACCCTATATAGCATTTCAGACAAATGGTTGTCCAATCTCTTCCTAAAAACCTTAGTGTTGGAGCACCCACAACTTCTGGAGGAAAGTTGTTCCACTGAAGTATTGTTCTAACTGTCAGGAAATTTCTGTTTTGTTCTGGGTTGCTTCTCTCCTTGATTAGTTTACATCCACTGCTTCTTGTCCTGCCTTCAGGTGGAGGAGGAATAGGAGGAATAGCTTGACTCTCTCTTCTTTTTGGCAACCCCTGAGATATTGGAACACTGCTATTATGTCAGCCCTAGTCCTTCTTTGAGTTAAACTAGACATTCCCAATTCCTGTAACTGTTCTTCATATGTTTTAGCCTCCAGTCCCCTAATCATCTTTGTTGCGCTTCTCTGTATTCGTTCTTGAGTATCAACGTCTTTTTTATATCATGGCAACCAAAACTGGATGCATTCCAGGGTCTTCAAGGGAGTTCTACCAAGAGCCAGTCTGCAGCATATTTCTTGACTGCTTGTTCCTTTACTGTTGATCTTTTGATTCTAAAAGGCAGATGCTATTCACTACTTTGATATCTCTATTGCCAATTCTACCGCTGGTTGTTTTACCTGTTGTCATGAGTTTGCTTTTATTTATGTTTTAGTTATATTTTTTCATTGTGTTCTTTGACTTTATCCTTTGCATTTTCAGCTATCAGAATAGTGCCAGCGGCATAGCACGAGGTATTGATGTTTTTTCCTCCAGTTTTAAAACCACATTCATCCTCTTCCGATCCAATATATACAGATAAGCAGAGACATGCATTACTTCACAAAAACTGGGTCATAGGAGTACCTTATAAACTTTATAAAGGATATCTGAATTTGATTGTAATAATATTTTTGACCTATACCTAGTTTTTAATAATCCCATGTAAATGAATTTTGACAAACCATTTTTGTGGTACTTAAACAATATAATGAAGAAGAAAATCAATAGGTAGGATTTTAATTTTCCTAAAAGTGACTCTTAGAATTTAAAAAGTAACCAGGAATTTTAATTTATTCCATTGCATCAAAACCTGCTTAATTTTATACATTTTTGTGCATAATTTACTATGCAAATTTTCTGAAAATATTATTAACAAGTATTTAAAATCCCTTGTTTTTAATTTTCAACCTTACAGTTTCAACTTGAGCTTGTGTGAGTTCCATCAATGTCCTGGATTGACTTGTAAGATAAGACTGTACTAAATGTATCTTTACTGTTCTTGGGATATATGAAATCTTGTAATCTAAGCATTCTGATTTTTAAAATATCACATTCTTTCACCAACCTTAAAATGATCTAAGTAGTTTTAGATGTGTCTTCTGCAGATGTACAACCTCATACTTTCCACAACCAGCAAGAGAGAAAAAGAGATTTTCTTGCCTGAAAAGGAATGATTATTTAGTTCCTTGTCCTGTTCCAGCCTAACCAGAAGAAAAAGACCCTTTCCTACAGTGTATTGCTGAACAATGAACACAAGGCTCATTTGTTTGGCTGACCCTTTCCAAAGTCCCCTTTCTGCGTTCACTGCTGACTTCACAAGCCTAATGTCACAACATTTTCACCTTTTCCCTAATGCCAAGCAACGACCGATCCCCCCCACTGGAGATGCTTGTATCCACTCCACTTGCAGTCTGTGTGGCAGCCTTGCTAAGTGCCCACACAAAAAGACAACTTTTTCCTAGGCAGCAGAGTCGGATTCAAAGGCCTGCCGGCCCTGTGGTCTGATCCTCTGAGTTTCAGATCACAGCCCTTTGAATGAAGGCTTTGGGAAAGGAAGGAGGGGCAGCATCCCTCTCCAGCCCAACAACTAGCTCTTTCCCTGTTGTCCCTTTTATTCCTTCAGCTTGGAAAGTGAACTAATACCATAAGGGGTGGGGGTGGGAGGTTGAGGCTCAATGGCCTGTTTTTGTGACCTGCTATTGCCACACAAATGGAGAGAGGGGAATGAGGGCTGAGATACATTCATAAACTCAGTGCTTGTTGCAAACACGATTACTTTCTTACGGGATTACCGAGTCAACCATTATGTTAAAAAGTGGATATTGCCAATAAGGATCCTTATAACTTTTTAAAAGCCAGATATATTTTCACAGTATCTTCCGTTTTATATTTTTTATATTTATATGTTTTTTAATGCAAAACATTCCATCATTCATTAAACAGTGTGTCGTCTGGGTACAATTTTTTTGTGTCATAACAGTTAAAGCTTACCACCATATTCATTATTTATATCTACTCTTAGTTTAATATTAATACTTAATACTTAACATATCTATTATCATAACATTTCTCTTCTTAACTTATTTAACTTTACTATCCATTACTTTCATATTTATTCTCTAACCATTGATAAAATAAATCCCATATAATAATCAGATTCTTCTTTCCCTCTAATTGCAAGTGTTAATCTATTCATTTCTGCACATTCCAATATTTTCTGAATCACATTTTCATCTCTTCACCTTTCCAATTCTGTGCAAATACAATTCTAGCTGCAGTTATTACATGAATAATCAAGTATACAATTTCTTTACTATACTTCCCTGGTAATATCCCCAACAGGAATATCTCAGGTTTTAAGTCAATATGCTGCTGTGTCATCTTCTCCAACCACATACGAATTCTTGCCCAGTATTTTTTCACAGTATCAGCTGAGCAATTTTTAATTGGTTGGACTGCAGATGAGGGAGGGTGTTCTGTTTTGGGGTTCTCACTTTCTTAACAATGGCAAGACAAAAAGATTGACAATCTGAGTTGAAGAATGGAAGATGTGAAATATTATTTCACTTCTTCTGCCAACACACCCTCAGTTTCAAAGTTTCCTTTCCCCCACCCAGGGGTGAAATCCAACAGGTTCTTACAGGTCCTAGAGAACCGGTAGCGGAAATTTTAAACAGTTCAGAGAACCAGCAAATACCACCTCTGGATGGCCCCAGAGTGGGGTGGGAATGGAAATTTTGCAATATCCTTCCCCCATGAGTGGGGAGGGAATGGGGATTTTGCAGTATCCTTCTCCTGGAGTGGAGTGGGAAAGCAGATTTTGCAGTATCCTTTCCCTGCCACACCCACCAAGCCACACCAACAGTAGTAAAACAATTTGGATTTCACCACTGTCCCCACCTATTTACTCTCAGCAGAGGAAATCTCCCCCCTTTTAAAAATAAAAATAAAAATCCTCCATGTGGAGGAAACTGAAAAAAAGCAACTCTCTCTGTGGAAAATGAAACTATTTCAAAAATATTTCTCCCACAGGATTCTGTGAGAAAATATAATTACTCTCAAAGATGATGATGTTGATGATGATGATATTTTTAAAAAGTAAGGAGGAATATCTGTGGAACTGCTTATCATAGCTAATGTTTTCTGAAAGATTTTGGGTTTTTTTCACCAAACTACCCAACTATGCTTGTTTCTCTCCCTTTAGTCTATTTTATTTAATGTGTTTAGTCTTGCAAAAGCTTTAAAATATGTCTTTATCTAATGTTCTCCATGTGAAAACTAGGGCTGAGCAGAGACCTCCCGTTCCGCATCAAAGGTCCAATCCAATGCCCTTGTAATAGCACATCTCATCACGCTTTGCCCAGGAAATGGCCCATCCTGTCATAGATCAGTCAGGGAGGAGAAGGAACAGCTCCAGAGGATGATTCAAGAAAAACACAACTCTGTCCTTCCAATATTATGCAGCACAGAAAAACATAAATCCCTAATGGCACCTATAACTTTTTATTGGAATTTGCAGGAAAATTAAATTGTAATGCATTTACAGAAAATTTTGCAAGGATTTTCAAGTTACATTCCATTAAGTGTTTCTTTAGATTTCCACATAAAATGTTTGTTTTGAAATTAAATGCATTAAAACTGCCTATGAATAGTTCACAAAGTGAAGGAGACATTTTGAGCAAAAAAAAGTTCAATACTGTTGGTAATCAATAATCATGCCCCTTCTCATGAAAATCATGCTGATTTTCATGAGTTCAGAATTGATCTTACTGATTATTTTTCTATAAAAGAATACTCATTAAGCTACTTAGCTAAATAAAGTTCCACAAAATATCACTAAGCATCTGCTAAGGATGAGCTAGAACAAATGGTAAAATTAAGGACCCTGTTCGCAAAGCCTCTCTATTCCTAAAAATTCCATAAGATGGTTTATTCATGGTGCCCTGATTTTGCCTTGATTTGAAGAGAAATTTTCCATTTCTGAATCTTATACTGGTGTTTGTAATTTTAATAATTTTCTGGATATAAATCTATTTACATATATAGATGATGATGAGAACTTACTTCTCTCTAAAGTATATGACCTAGAAATACTCTCAGTTTTTCCTCTCTTTTTTATGGCAAAAGCACATAAAAAGTAGTTCTTAAACTAATGCAGGACTTTTAGAGATTCCTCCTTAGGAACCCTTCTTGGACTGACCCTGTGACTACACATGTTCCCAATTACATGGTTGTCCAATAAGTGCCACAAAGAAGAATCAGCCTTCAGAGAACCTCATGAACGACTTTGACCATGCAGGCCATGGTTGGTTTAAAAATCAGATGCAGTCTCATTCGTTTTATATGTATTTCAAAAATGAGATGAAATTTTCCCCCTTCTTGAAAGGAAAAAAAAGTCCATGTTAAACTCATTCTTGATAACGTTTGTTCTTGCCAGAAATCCAAAAGAAATGAAAAATTGGTAAGGTCTATAGTGAAATTAAGGGGACGCAGTGGCTCAGTGGCTTAGATGCTGAGTTTGTCAATCGAAAGGTTGGCAGTTCAGCGGTTCAAATCCCTAGTGCCGTGTAATGGGGTGAGCTCCCGTTCCTTGTCCCAGCTTCTGCCAACTTAACAGTTCGAAAGCACGTAAAAAATGCAAGTAGAAAAATAGGGGCCACCTTTGGTGGGAAGGTAACAGCGTTCCGTGCTCCTTTGGCGTTGAGTCATGACCATGGGGACATCTTCAGACAGCGCTGGCTCTTTGGCTTTGAAATGGAGATGAGCACCGCTCCCTAGAGTCAGTAACGACTAGCCCATATGTGCGAGGGGAACCTTTACCTTTACCTTTATAATGAAATTATTTTGTATCCCAAATTCATCTTGTATATTGCACCATTACTTTGACCTTCTGACAGCCACTCATGTTTTCGTCACCACATTTGTAAAACAAATGTGCTCTGTAAGGGAAAGACCTTGAAAATCATTCAGAAACTGCAATTGGTTCAGAATGCAGTACCACAGGCAATTATGGCTAAGCCATATCAGCCCTATGTAATTCCTTTGCTTTATAAGTGACTCTGGTTATCCGTAGGCTTCTGGGTGTAATTCAAAGTGCTGGTTATGATCTATCAAGCTTTCATGGCACGGACCATGACTATCTGTTTTTATAGTTTCTTCCTATCCTGTACAATTAGGCAAAATTGGCTTGTTAATGTACCATCCATTAAGCAGTGCCATCTGATGAGACCTAGGATAATGTTTCTTCTCTCTTGCTATGCCTAGACCTGTGGAACAATATTTCCCCTGAGAGCCATCTGGCCCACATTCTGACCATGTTTAAAAGAGCCCTTAAAACCTGGCTTTGCCCCTAAATTTGGGGGTGGATTAAATGCCAAGTTCTGTAAATTGTGCTGTTTACAGATCTTCACATTCAGCAAAATAATTTCTTACCTTATATTATGGGACAGTACACATGTAGGATTTAATTTTCTCTCATATTCACTTCTCCCTTTTCTTAAAAACAAATTAATCTATAAAAATCTACAAGGTACTTTTTCTTCTGACTCATTAATTTTCTGTATGCAAAAAGTTCAATTGAGAGGACCATTAAAATTCAACCATGCCTGAAGCCTCAATACTCTTTAATTCTTCTGGCTGCTTCATTCTACAACCACCATTTTGTGGTCATGAGCCCTTGAGAGTATCCTAGAAATATAATGTAATACATCAATATCATAACATTTAAATTATATTATAACTTGATATAATACATCAATATCATAACTTTTAAATTATATTATAACTTTGTAATCTTTAGAACACTGTATCCTTTAAATTTGCCTTATATACAACATATTACACAGCAAAGCAAGCTTAGAATGGTTTTTTTTTTCTGAAGAAAGGGGAGAACTGCATACATGATAATCAGAGGTTACAAATAAAAGCTACAAATATATTCTGTTATTGATAATAATAATGATCCAAACAGAAATAATATTCTAAGATAGCAACCCCCAACTTTTTGGGCACCAGGAACCAGTTCCGTGGAGAGAGGTTTCTCCACAGACTGGAGTGGGTGTGGTTTTGTGTGGTGCCTTCATCCTGCAGATGGGGCTTCACTTGTTTCTGAGGCCCAGTTTCTGGCATGCCATTAACCAGTTTTGGTTCATGGACCAGGTGTTGGACACCCTGTTTTAAGCATAGTATAAAAATATTCAAGTAGCAATTAGCTGATGGGGTGGAGGATAGAGTGGAGAAAAAGAAAAGGAGGCTATCAGAAACCCCTCTTTTAATTTTTGTCTTTCTTTTAATTTTTAAAAGTATTTTTATAACCATCATTTATATATGCATTGTTTTCCTTTCTCCCTTTTGCTGTTTTGGTTTGCATGTTTAATTTATTTATTTTTTTAAAAAAAAATAGATGTTAAAAATGCCAAAAACCTCAATGGATTTTGGATGAAATCTTTTTTCCAACATGAAATTCTATTTCAGAAATGACTTCATTGCATTTATATAGAAAAAATCTGAATAGGTAGCTGAATGTAGCTGAATATGCAGTGAAATCAATAGTTTATTTAAATATATGTTTCTACAATGCCCAACAATTGTTCCATTTGGGAAAGAAGTTATTAAATGCATTAGCTCGGTTTTGAGGTTTAATATTATCAGATGTTCATATTCTTTTGAAGAGTATTCCTATCACATGGGTGCTGACATCTGGACAAAGAAACTAGATTTTCTGTACCTTTCTTACTGTCAAAAGACTTATTGTTTAGCATTAGAAAGACAAACATGTGGCTCTAACTATTCAGTAAGCTGCAGAATAGATGTTACCAGTAATTTACAAACTAATACGTTAATCAAAATCAATAAATTATGGGTGATTAAACAAATTAGGGCTTCATACAATGGAATGTTTTCTGTATTCTACAATTTTATGTAGGTATCTATATATGTATCTGAATATATGTCCTACCTGTGTTTGTTTCCTCTTTGGCATGTTTTCTTTCTTTTATAATGTTATTTTCATTAAAAGTTAATTATAATCCACTAAAAAATAAATCTGTCAAAAAACAAAGCTAAGGAAAAAGAGAATCGCACAAAACTGAAGGAGGCATTGTGCTTTTATACATACCTGTCATTGGTGGGGGGGGGGGTTTAAGAACCACATCCCTTACCTGTTTTTTTCATTCTGGAACTTCTCATATGGACAAAGTGATCACACCCTGAATATTTCCATCTGTTCATTATGCGGCTTCTTCCAAAGTCTGGAAAGAGGTAGAAAATTATTTCATTAGTCTCCAAATGTTGTGCATATCAAAAGCCCCAATTATACCTTTGCTAATATAGCACTAAGTATACAATGACTACCTTTTCTTGTAGTAGTCAGCCCCTCCTTTTTTCCAGCTATCAGAGAGATGAATGGAATGGTTCATGTATTAGAAACATGAAGAGAATTACTTGTGCTTTTCATCAGAAACTCATGCAGGGCTATTCAATGTGATGACATCATATTATAAAGGGGAAACTATCATGACAAAGAAAAGCCCTTTTGGTAAGCATGCACATGATTCAGAGGTGTTAGAGAAATTTACTGAACCACATTTGCTTTTAAATTAATTCTTAGGTCAGAAATAGCTTCATTTTGATACATAAAGTCATCCTCCCAGAGTTAAGCTGGGCAAGCAATGTTTTATGCTTTCTTTGACACATTTTCTACTGCTAAATGGTATCTGAAGGAGAATACATTTCTAAAATAGGCAGACATCTACATTTTCAAATTAAATATGGTGGAAAGAGAAATAGCATTCCCTGGCCAACATAACCAGTGAAAAACTAATTTCATCAATTGATGGAAAAAAACAATCAATCAAGTGAATTCCATTAAGCCGTTGCTGCTACAAAGACGCCCACTTTTTTTTACTTGCACTGATTTTACCAGAGCCAAACCTCTTTCATAATTGGTGTGTCTGGAAGAACATAAAGGAAAAAAGCAACATATCTAGTACACAAACCTCAAGCTTTTAAGCGTTTCAAAGTCTAATGCCACCATGATGTTTCTACAAATATAAAGGTAGACCCAAGAACACATGTAGTAGCCATCAGTTTCAATTCCAACCTATTTCCTCAGTATCTGTCTTAACTACTTATCATTATTATTATTATTATTATTATTATTATATTAATTAGTTATCCTATCGAACAGGCAACAAGCAGTCAAAATAGGGAATGCCTTATCTAATCCTGCACCTGTTAACAGTGGTGTCCCCCAAGGTAGCGTTTTAAGACCCACACTCTTTATACTTTACATAAATGACCTTTGCAATCATATTATAAGCAACTGCATTCTCTTCGCTGTTGATGTAAAACTATTCAACACCACTGACAATGCTGCTACTCTACAAAAAGTCCTTGACTATGTGTCAGAATGGTCAAACAATTGGCAACTTCAAATCTCAACCAACAAATAGTCTTACACATTGGCAAAAAAAAAAAAAATCAGAACACAAAATACAAGCTGGGTGGTTACAACCTAGCAGATGACCCTCACTCTGTCAAAGACCTTGGAGTACTCATCTCAAATGATCTAAGTGCCAGAGTTCACTGTAACAGCATTGCTAAAAAAGCATTAAGAGTTGTGTTAACCTAATCATGCGTACCTTCTTCTCCGGTAATATTGAACTGCAAACAAGGGTATACAAAACTTTTGCCAGACCAATTCTTGAACCTGTCTGGAACCCACACTACATATCAGATATTAATACAATAGAATGAGTTCAGAGATGTTTCATGAGAAGAGTCCTCCACTCCTCTGCTCGCAACAAAATACCTCATGCCACCAGGCTTGAAATTTTGGGCTTAGACAACTTAGAACTTCGCCATCTTCGGTCTGACTTAAGCATAGTACATAAAATCATCTGCTACAATGTCCTACCAGTCAATGAATAATTCATCTTAAACCAAAACAATACAAGAGCACACAATTGATATAAACTCATGGTAAACTGATCCAAACTAGATTACAGAAAATACGACTTCAGTAACAGAGCTGTCAACGCCTGGAATAACCTACCTGACTCTGTGGTTTCTTCCCCAAACCCCCCAAACTTTAACCTTAGACTGTCTATTGTAGACCTCATCCCATTCCTAAGAGGACTTTAAGGGGTGTGCTTAAGTGCACCAGCGTGCCTATTGTCCCTGTCCTAATGCTTCCTTTTATTCGTACCCATTTTATGTATTCATAACTATGTTTACACTTGTATCTGTTATCAAATACATGATTAACGAAATACATAAAATAAATAAAATAAACTTTATTCCTCTTTGAGAATTTGCTTTTAGAAAGCTTCATTCACACCTTTTCTTAGTTGGGCAGGTGATAATAAACACCAACAAGAAGTGTGTGTATGTATACCAAATTAATCACCAAATTAATTAACTTTGATTTCTAGGCAGACAAATACTACACAAAACAATCATATTCTGTTTATGTTGCCTCTATTCCTTTTGGTCAAGTTATGTCATTCAAGGCCTCTGTTCAAATTATGGAGTCATTTCGGATTAAGTCTCAGTTACTTTTATTAAATATTTGTTTTCCTAGACTAAAAATACCAATTCATCTTTTTATTACTTTCCCTACTGAGATCATTGATGTATGTACAATAAAGGCTATTAACCTTATGAACCAATGTCTTTCCTGGTTTTTCATTTAGGCCTTAATAGACATATTAAAGGCAATTTATATCTTGTTCTATAATGTTTACACCTGTACCTGAAGATCTTTAGGATTTTCATCTCCCAACTTCCACAACTTTCTATTTAAAACTCACGCCACCAAACTTACCACCATGCTTTGGCCAAACAAATTGCTATGAATTCTTATATATTTCAGGAACTAATGGTCCCTCAGCTGAACAACTCAGACTATGGACTTATAAACCAAATCTGAAGCATTCTTGGAATATTAATATCACAGTATTCTTGCAAGAATTCATATAAAGTATCTGTGATGGATGGTTTTAAAAAACAAACAAACCCTGAACATGGCAGACTCAGCTATGCGATTGAAGTCTTGTCCTCTTTTAACATGTACTACACTTGTAAAAAGGGGAAGAGTTTCATTTGCATATTCACAGGTGCTGCTCCAACTTTTTGAAACCCATTTCTAAGATGGATACACTATAGGTATATACAGCATTCTTCTAATCTTTTCCCTGTTTGTTCATTCCCTGGAATTTAGCTATTTTATATTATTCATACAGTCTCTGCTTACTCAGCAGCAGTGGTGGGTTGCTCCCGGTTCGGTCCGGTTCGCGCGATCCGGTAGCGGTGACATTGTAACATCACCGAACCGGTTCTCCACGCCCAGGAGCTGGGCCTATCCATACATCTGTACTTACTTTTTTTTTTCCTTGGAAAAAACCGTGAAAGAAGCACTCTGCCCCTGCGCCGAGTGCGGGTTTTGAGTTTTTTTC
>JANHFM010003526.1:234082-244578 GCA_032468115.1 Grayia smithii | reverse complement strand
TTTGGTACTTCTCCTGGTTTTATCCCCAAAAGGAATGTAGCTGGGTCCAATGGAAAGTCAAATCCAGTAATTTCTAAGAGCCAATTTTTGATATTAATCCAGTATCGTTTGACTTTCGGGCAAACTGATGAAAGAAGGTGTCTCTGGCAGAGTCACATTTCCAGCATTTGTCTGATGCTGTGTGATACATTTTAGAGATCCTCACCGGAGCCAAATACATGATCAAAATTCAAGAGCTTGGCAACTGACTCATATTTATGACAATTGCAGTGTCCTGGGGTCATGTGATCCCCTTTTGTGACCTTCTGACACGCAAAGTCAATGGGGAAGCCAGATTCACTTCACAACCGTGTGACTAATTTAATAATTGCAGTGATTCACTTAACAAATGAGGCAAGAAAAATGGGACAAAACTTACTTAACAAATATAACCAAGTTTCATTTAAACACGTAAATTTGGGACTCAATTGTGATTGTAAGTCGAGGACTATCTGTATTATTAATCACCTAGAGTTATGAGAACAAGATGTATGGCCATAAAAATTATTTAAATAACAGAATGTAGAATAACAACGTCTGAAGGCAAGACATTGTTGTCCTCGTTAGGAAATTTCTGCTTAGTTCTAGGGTGCGTCTGTCCTTGATTAGTTCCCATCCATTGTTTCTTGTCTTCTGGTACTTTGAAAAATAGGTTGATCTCTCTCTTCTTTGCCCCTCAAATATTGGAACACTGATATCATGTCACCCCTTTTCTCTAGACTAGCCATACCCGATTCCTGGAACTTGTTCATAAAATTAGACTAGGATTGGAAAGACATTGATATAAATCTTTGCTTCTCTATCAAAATTATTTATGTAATTACAACTCAATTGTTGTATCTCAGACTAATCTACCAACTGATTTGGAGAAAATACTATACAATAAAGTGGATTTTTTTTCATTATTGTTGCAAAATAGTGGAATAAAAAAGCATCAATAATGCAAATCATTCCGGAGGAACTAGCCTCTTCCGAGAATGACAAGTGGGAATGTAGTTTCTCCCTTTCAAAACAAGTTATCTCAATAGCAAAGGATATTTTGCTTAATCCCAAAATATGGCTTTCAGACTATTTCTACTCAAATTTAATTATAGACCTATCAGTTCTTCTAAGGATGCTAATTTTTTTCAATCCCTGTTTTTCACAGGGATGGGAGTTTAATTTTATAAAGTCCAAAACATTTCAGAGTCTCTTCAGCATGCATACTAAACCTTCAGTGAACATTATTTTTACTAGCCTAGTAAAAGACGCCAGCTGACCTAGCCCTGAGAAATACTCAGCCCCCAAATCCTTTCTTGCAGTGAGTAATCAAATGCAACAGTATTAAATTAAAAGGTGTGTTGAGCCTCCCTCCAGAGTTTAGCTCTGTTAATAGAAGAGGGTCAGTCAGACTGCATTCTGGATGTGTGCCAAGATCACATATGTTTCTCCTTTGTGGCCATGTTGTCACTATGCAGTGATATCTATCAACCTGAAAGCCAGACAACATAAAATGAAAATGTGTTTCAAACACAGATATAACAGTTATTTTCATACTGAAGAAAGGAAAAGAGTCTCAGATTAGTTTCTGAATTATATAGAATTGTTCTAAGTATTTCTTTGGCATTTGAGATTTGGCGTAGGGTGGGAAGATCTTTTCCCAAAATGTCAGCTTTTAGATATGTTTAAGAAAATTGTACAGTTAAAGCCTCCCTGCATACGGGAATCCGTTCAATGCGGCAGAAATTCTGTTAGCAAAATTGGGTGGAAGACAATTCTTTTGTTAATTCCTCCTTCCCACCATGTAGTTGTTTCCTTTACTCCAGCTTCTTCTGGTCCACAAAATGCTCTCTATCTGTAGAAGGACAATACCTATTCTACTCCTACCTAAAAAGACAATGCAATCTAAATAAAAATGAATAAGCAAAAGAACAATTAGAAAATCAGTGTAAACCAATAAAACAATGAGAACCATGAAAATTTGCCTGCAGGAGAGTGCAGTCTATTAGCTTACCAACAATACAATTATTTCCATACCTCCATCAGATTTCCAGACACAGTAGCAAAGCCATATCTTCAGGGCCTTCCAAAAAACCAATGGGTTAGGGGAACAAATCTGGGGTGGGGGGATGATGTTCCAAAGAGTGTGTTCCATGGTTGTCCCTCAAATAATTCAGTGTCAATACATGAAATGTTTTTTAACTCATTACCAACACCTCAAATTGAACTCCAAAGCAAACTGGCAACCAATGCAGGTCACAGAGCAGAGGGGTAGAATGTGCTGATCTAGGAAGCACATCGCTGCCCATACCATCATATTTTGCACCAGTTGAACTTTCCAGATGCTTTTCAAGAAAAGCCCAAGTAAACTGCATTACAGGATGTGACCAGGGGCTTTCTTCTCAACTTAGCAACTAGCACAAAACTCAAAATTGAGTAAAGGCCCTGTTGACTATGACTATCATCCAATCCAGCATCAGAGATGGTAACTCACAGATTCTGAAGGCATTAAAAACCATAGCCACTCAGTCTTTCCAGTCTTGAGTGGAAGCCTGTTCTACAACCTCCTGACACTGAGACAAGACACCAAAAGCATTCTTTAATTTATTATAGGGTCCTGTGGCACAGTGGTTAGAATGCAGTATTTCAGAATAACTCTGCCCACAGCCTGGGGTTCTATCTTGACCAGCTCAAAGTTAACAGCTTTCCATCCTTCCAAGTTTGGTAAAATGAGAATTCAGATTGTTGGGGGCAATATGCTGACATTTGTAAACTGTCCAGAGAGTGCTGTAAAGCACTATGAAGCAGTATATAAGTCTAAATGCTATTGCTTTGGGCATTAATTTGCCATAGGAAGAGATGATACCTCACCTCATAGCAATAGAAGGCCTCACCTAGCAGCTTGATGTAGATATTAAAAGAAGCAAAGAGTTACCCAAAGAAAACACGCCCAAACAAGTTGATTTATACTGCTGCAAGATGAGACTCTATCTCAGTGGTGGGTTGCTACCGGTTCACCCCAGATAAGGTGAACTGGTGCTGGTGGCGGGAGGCTCCGCCCACCCACCCAGACACTTGTGAGCATGCGCAGAAGTGTCACAGGTGCCCACGAGTGAACCAGTAGCAACAGGATTTGCAACCCACTACTGCTCTATTTGGTATAATTAGGTCAGTGATGTGAAATGTTTAAAGTTCAGTTGCCCTCTGAGCCGTGAAGTAAAATAACTGATTTGTTATTATCCCAATCTACCCCAACTTGTTGCCTTATGGATTACAAGATTCATCATTCCACTTAGTAAGATAATTAGAGAATTGTAGGCCAATATATTTGAAAATCTGCAGTTTCAAGGACCAGGGATATAAATAAAAAGTAAGGATAAAACGCAATGAAATAAGATGAGAATATGTCTATTCTTGTCTCAGAATTAAATATTGATCATTTATTTCTAATTAACCTGAATATTTTCAGTAGTAAGTTAATCAGTTTATGTTTATTAGCAACCAAAGCAATGTTAACCCAATGTACCTGTTTATTTTATTGATAATATAGATTGCATGTGAGACAGGGTGAAAAAGAAAATATTTAAAGTAATCTTTTTTTAAAAAAAATTGTAGATGTTCCCTGTTGAGTCCAAGATTTGTTTTCTGAAAAATTTTAAAGCTTGTGCATCCCTTTTTGCCATTTTGAATTGATCCTAAAACAGTTATTATCCAGCCATAAATCTGGATTTTTTTTAATGGATCAACACAGGAATAATTATTTTTATGTGCCCTAGTGAGTTTAATATTGCAATGGTTTTTGAACCAGGGAAATAGAATTTTCAACACTTGAAGGACAACATTTTAAAATTATTGGGAAATATTGCACAATTTATTTATTTTTAATCTACTATCTTGGTCAATAATTCTCTCAATTTTATTCATGTAAGGGCAGTCAAGTTTCTTTATTTTTGCCTACTGCCATGCTAGATCCCTGTGAATTCCACTCATGGCATGATTACCATAGTAAATTGACAATGGCTAGCTATTTTATTCTCTCTGAATGCTTAAGTGTACTCTAACCTCAATGGAACTTTTCACTAACTACCAATTCAGTTGATAGTTTTCCTCCTTAACCTAATTTTGAACTTCAAAGTTTATGGCTGAAATAAGTTTTTGAGGTTGTTGGTTTTTTTCTCACTCCCTGATTATTATAATATATTGATAGAGAAATAATTATGGATAATTCAACCTTACATGTTTTTCTATGTCTGTACAATATTGTTTAAGCTAATTTTCATAGGGAGGGAGGCAGAACACAAGAATAAATATTGCTCTGCCCTTAAATTCCATTATGGGAAACAGAGTAGAGGTGTAGAATGTCAAATCATAGCTTAGATCAGAATATACCTGGGAGGAAAAAGCAGAAACTGATATTTTCAGGTATTCTGCCTTTGATTCATTTATTCCAACTTTTTGAGCTTCTGTGTAACTCAACCAGTTTTTGTTCCACTTTTTATTTTGCAAGCTGTTTTAAGAGCATGTGAGATTCTCTCTTGCAGCTGCACGTTACATTTAAAGATAAGGCCATTGAGATCAAACAGCCATGGGTCAGGGCAATGGGTAATAATAGCCCTAGACATTTTAAGAAAGCTACTCTCTCATCCGCATAAGATTTGAGCTATGGTAATGCAAACAATCCAATGCTTTAGCTGCTCTCCGATGTAATATATTTTCTTGATGGCTTGATAAAATCTCCTAAGAAGCGTGGGAGACTGCAGCATTCTCAAGAGAGTCATCCTTGTGGATTAGCACAAAGAAAACATCTTCAGTAAGAAGATACCATTAGAGAGGAAAAAAATACTCTCCCCTTGATCACAGATGTAGGCCATTCATGAGTTCATTTGGCTTGCTATAAATGGCAGCCTCCCAATATTGACTTCCATACCTATTACCCATAACACAGTTTCCTTACTCTCCCATGGTTAGATCAGTGCAGATTAATTAATCTTTTATACTTCACATATCAGGAAACTAAGGCTGTAGTCCCAATATATCCTATATTGGGTCTGGACACTGCTCATACTGAAAACTGATTGATTTGTGTCATAGAACATGATATAAGTACAAAAACCTTTATTATTTGAAAATCATGATCTGTGGCTTAACGTGATGTGCAAACTTATGCTACTTGTAGCTTATTTAATCAATCATATTTAAACCAAGTATGGTTTGCATATCATATTAGAAATACTAACTGTGGTGCCTAAGATTACCAGTTAATCTTAGACACCAGTTAATACAGGCAAAGGAGGATATAGACAATTAAAATAGGAGGAAATAGACAATTGGAAAGGAGGAGACATATGGGGGACAGGGGGAGGGAAAGGAGGATATACTAACTCTTCAACTTTCTTGGCATCCATGACAAAAATTACACAGAAAAACTGCAAAAAATGTACCTAGGCAAATATGTATATGAAATTTGTTTTTCTAACATTAAAAAGATTGGTGTTTTTTTTTAAAAAATCACAATATTTTACCCTACAAATCTTTACTTTGGAGAACATATGGCAGTAACAACATAGAATTGATAATGATGGACTTTCCAAATTTTACCCCAGAAATGTGATCTTCAGATTAGAGTGACCATAGATTCAGAGGGACTGGATTGAAACCAATTGTTGGAATCAGGAAATAAATTAAATAACAGCTAGGCTGTTGTGTCTGTTGACAGGTAAGAGAACGAAAGAAGCAGACAATTTACAAGGTCACTATATATAAACATTTGAATGATTACTGTTGCAAAAACACTCCAATACAAAAACAAAAAGAGGTTTTATGCTTTAGATGGGCATTTGTCTGCAATAAATAGAGCTGTGTTAAAAGGATGTTGCTGGATCTCATTGTAATGCACTAGTTTATTCTGAACGGCCACAGCTCCTTCCAAAGGGGTGAAATGCCTGCTCTTCTTTCAGCATAGTCTTTGAATGGGGGTGGGGGTAGGGGGTGGATAGAAAGCCTGGGCTATCCTTCTTGCTAGCTATTCATCAACCTTGTGCCCAATTTGTAAACCCTCCCATTGCCTGCTTATCCTCCCCCTGAACTCATCAGACTGAAATTTAGTCGGATTTCTTCACACAGTAGGAGCAGTCTTCTCTGTTATTGGTACTTTACAAAAAAAGAATCAGAAAATTTAAAGATGCCTAAAATTAGAAATTAAAATAATGTTTTCCTGATATTTGGCAGTGTTGATTCCTTCCGTAATTCTTAACGTTCCTGCCAAATGGATAGGATGGGTGGGATGGGATGGGATGGGATGGAACTATATGTCCCATCTATATACTATTTGTATGAAAATAAAATAAAAGCTGGTTCTGATTCCCCCTGCCTTAATCAATTGCAGGTATGACTTCTGCTTCAGATTGGCCCCTCAAGTCAAAATAGATCACTTCTGACTTTGTTATGTTGAAGCATGCTCTGTTCTGAAATATCTATTTGGGTCCCAAATTTTTTGGTTGGGGCACACCTAGAGTTGCCAGATGTCTGGCAAAAGGAGGTCACATTTCTTCTTATGCTCATAATATCCTCTATCTGACAGGCTTAGCCTTAAAGGCTTTTTGAATGCCTCGGTTTTTTGTTTTGTTCTGTTTTCACTGTTGAAATCACCTTGAGATTGCAGATGTGAAGAAAATTTCGACACAAGTCATGTAAGGACAAGTTTCTTGTTGTCTTCTTGGTACCTTCCTTTATTTATCTCAACCCTAGAAGAGGATTTTAATGGGAGATCAAGTAATCCTGACAAAGGAACTTAAAACTGATTACTGCTACCTGTCTTTTCAAAGCCACAGCATTAATGTCCTCCTAGAAGTTTCCGTCCTTTCTTCTCTTTTTTTTCCCTTTGAGCTATTTTTTAATTTTTCCTTGGCATCATTAACAATTGATTCCTTATCTAATTTTGGCTTGGTAATACAATGACGAGCAGCAAAACTGATTGAAGAAGATTTTTCTTGTGATGGAAATGCTAGAGAGTGAGCTTTGCTGTTGTGTCTGAGCTGGGAAGGTTTCCCTTTGTTTATCCACTGTCTCCAATGCTCAGTGAAAAGCATGGGGAAATTTTTATAAGTGCACAAGGGTCAGTGATTCTCCAAAAGGACCTTAGCAGAGCCTCGGGGGATTCTCTGTGTGTGTGTGTGTGTGTGTGTGTGTGTGTGTGTGCTCATATACACATACACAAAGGCAACAATAAACAATTTTATAAAAACATATTTTTGGTATCTTTAAATAAGCAAACTGATTTCAATCAATGGTTGGTCAGTTCATACGAAAACTTTTAAAGGGAATGTTAGCAGAGATATTTGCTCCAGATGAGAAATTAAAGAATGCTGATGCTTTATGGCTGCATTAGGAACAGAAGCTACTGTGAATTAGAAAAATTGATTTAGAATGCCTTATTGGAACGAATAGAGAAGATTATAATTCATGTATATGGAATGGAATGAATTGCATCACTTTTTTAGAGAAGGCTTATATATTGGCACATTTTTCTTGTGCAGTGATGCTGGTACTTTCACACAGGGCAGCACCGGGCCATTTTATTCCCATAAGATTAGTTGTGTTGGGCACCACAAAGGTTTGTTGCACCACAGTAGAAAAAGGATACCTTAAATACCTAGGCTTCAGAAGCAGGCAGTTTCCCATTGAGCAGAACTCTTACCTCATTCCTTCACACATTGTCCTGTAACTGCTCCTCAACTAATGAGAACTTGGCTTTTCTCTGCACTGACTGGATTCCTTGTTTTGCAGTCCCGTGTTGGCTGACTATATGATGTTTTCAGCAGCTCAAAGGTGAGAGCTCTGATTTGTCCTCTTCAAAACATTTGGCAAAGTTTGAGAATGAAAATTAAGGAATATGGAATACATGTTATTTTCTGAATATTTGAGTAGTCTTTCAGGCCATCGATGGTAACCACTGTTTAATATTAACTAGCAGACCTTGCTCATGCCTTTATCATTTCTTGTCTTCAAAACTATTATATGCTCTACTTGGGACTGCTCTTAAAGATTACTCTGGAAGCTACATCTGGTCCAAAATGCAGTCTTGCCAGGAATTATGGGTGTGCTTCAGTATGCTCATGTAACACTTATGTTATGCAAACAACAATGGTTATTGGTAGTCTTCCAGGTGCAGTCAAGGTGCTGGTATCATCTATAACAGTGATGGCTAACCTTTTTGCCATCGCATGCCTGGGGGGGGAGGTCATGTATGTGCCCTGCCCCCATGCGTGCCTGTGTGACACCCCCCTGCTCCCTCTCCCCCCTGTTCCTGGAACGCGATGGAACATTTTTCTCTTTCCCCAAGCTCCAGAGTCTTTCTAGGAGCTTGGGGAGGGCAAAAATGGCCTTCCTCATCCACCCCCCAGAGGCCTCCAGAGGCAGGGCCAAAAGGCCTGAAAATCAGATAGCCGGCGCACACATGCACGCCAGAGCTGAGCTCGCGTGCCCTCCGATATGACTATGCGTGCCACCTGTGACATGCATGCCATAAGTTCACCATCTAGATCTATAATATAGATTCTATATAGCTCTCATTATTTATGGAATTGCCTTTCTGCAAAAGGGTGGTGTGGTGACTCAGCAATTAAGATGCTGGGCTTGTGGAAAGCTGGCAGTCCAGATTCGAGATTCAGGCACTATGTGATGGGGTGAGCTATCATCCTTGCCCTAGTTGCTGTCAACCTAGTAGATCAAAAGCATGCAAATGCAAGTAGACAAACAGGTTTCATTTCATTGGGAAGGTAGCAGTGCTCCGTGATGTTATGCTGGCCACATGATCACAGAAATGTCTTTGGACAGCACTGGCTCAATGGCCTTGAAATGGAGATGAGCACCATTTCTTTGAGTCAGCAACAACTAGCAAAATAAAATCCACAGGGACTCCTTTTTGCAATTATCTCTGCCCATCCTTTCAAGATAAGGCATCCCCAAGATCCTTTCCACATATATTGCTACTATTTTATTAGTTTTACCCCTGTTGTCATTTCTGTGAAGATCATTCTTAAAAATCTATCAACTGTCTTCCAAACTGGTAGTCTCTCCCACTTTTATGTGAGCCACACATTTGAAAATAATCCTTATTGCCTTGTGCCTGAATCACTGATAAAAAAAATCTTAAACATATCTACACCAAAAATAATATCTCTACTACTACAGATTCTTCCAGCTTGAAGAGGCACCATTAATAAGCATTCTTGGTGATAACTGTACAAACTGTAATGAATCTATCCGACAATGTTATTATCTAGCATGCATTTAACCCCAGCTTTTAAAAAATGAAATGCATCTAACATCATTTACCTAGATACTTGGTCTGTTTAATTGTAACCTTGAACTGGGCAAAACAGTGCATGATAGGGCAACAATTTTTGAATCAATGTACCATCAACTACCAAGAAAATCAAGAGATCCAGGCAGTTCAAATGAGTATAAAGATTTATTGCAAGCTTAAACGCTCTACAAGAATCTGAATTACTAATGGAAAGGAAATTAGTAGAAGGAATTCAAAGTGGGCTGGACTTAGAACTCTTGTGAATGCAAAGGAACTCATGACTGATGACACATTTGACCCCTTCCTTGATCTCAGCCTGGTCATCTCCTATGTACATGTATCTCAATTATGCTAAATTAAAGAATTTGTCCAAAATCTGGGATCCATGACTCCCATGGAATTGAAATTTGAAAAAGTTGAAGCAGTTTCAGTGCTACCATACTGTCAACACTGCCACAGTCAGCCACAGCCAGATATTGCTAGTGCTCCCTGCCATCTTCCCTCCAGGAAACTCAATGGGAAAGCCAGCTGAAAGTCAGAAGTCATTCCTGCTCGAACTGCTTTTTTACCCACCCATGTTCATTCTGTTTCTCTATTTAGGTAAGGAAATATCTCTAAAATGAAGACACAGTGGGTTGTGTTTTGTGTAGTTTTTAATAAAAACTTCTTGGATTCCTTAATTAAAGTCTGTTTAATGAGTATGTATTTTGTTGTTAGTTGCCAAGTTGTGTCTGACCCATCACGACCCCATGGACAACTTTCCTCCAGGCCTTCCTGTCCTCCACCATTCCCTGGAGACCATTTAAGCTCACACCGACTGCTTCAGTGACTCCATCCAGTCACCTCATTCTCTGCCGTCCCCTTCTTCTTTTGCCCTCAATCATTCCCAGCATTAGGCTCTTCTCCAGTGACTTCTTTCTTGTCATTAAGTGGCCAAAGTATTTCAGTTTCATCTTTAGGATCTGTCCTTCTAAAGAGCAGTCAAGGTTGACTGGTTTGATTGCCTTGCAGTCCAAAGGACTCGCAGGAGTCTTCTCCAGCATCATAGCTCAAAGGCCTCAATTCCTATTTCTACATTATTTATTATAAATTAGTTAGAATAGAATAGAATAGAATAGAATAGAATAGAATAGAATAGAATAGAATAGAACAGAACAGAACAGAACAGAAC
>JANHFM010003526.1:186545-196984 GCA_032468115.1 Grayia smithii | reverse complement strand
GGCGTTGTTTCAGGTGTATATATACTTGTCCTTTCTAAAGGATAGAAGACATTTGCCTTCTGCACCTGCCCGAAAGCTCTCGCAGGGCTTTCGAACAGCCCTCCTCGAAAGCAGGGCTGAAGGGTGTAGCGAGCCCCGGCCGGGGTCTCCAAACCCCTCTCTCGTCCGCCTTTTCCCATACCTGCCCGCCTCTTTGGCTCAGCAGGACAAAGGCGAGCTAGCCGGACGGCGGGAGCAAAGCCCCGCCCACTTCCCACCTCTCCATCCGAGTGCGCCGCTTTCCCTCGGCAGCCGCAGGTGCGGGAGGGGCGGGGCCGACGTGACTGTCATTCAGCGGGAGCCGGCTGGATACCCTCACCCGTCCGGCAAGCGGGAAGTCCTCGCAGAAGCTCGCGTGGGGCGACGACGGCCTGGAGAGATACACCTGGCGCGCCAAGGAGCCTCCAACCCTTCCACGCCCGCTGCCGTCACCGTCAACACCACCACCACCACCACCACCATCAGCCCCGCCGCTTTTGGTCAGGCACTTTTGAACAGCCGCTGGGCGTTCTGCTCGCCGCGGAGCCTCGGCCGGGAGAGAGAGATCTGTTCATTCCTGTCATAAAGTCGCTTTAGGCTGCCTCTCTGCACAGCTCCCCCTCGCAGATGCAGATCTTTGCCACCCTGGAAGAGGGCTCCACTTCCCTTTCCAAACCAGGAGTCGGCCTCCCTCCCTCCCTCCGTCCGTCCGATTCATCCCACGGCTTTCAATTCATCACTTCTCCGGAGGATGCCTTCAAACAGCATAGCGGGGCTGTGGTTTTGGCTTTTCTTTGAAATACAGGTTAAGGTACGTTCGCCCAGAGAGCAACTGGGCTGAAGCCTTTGCCTCCCGCATTTGGCTCACCCTACCCGAGTCGGTTCCCTTGCCGCCGCATTAATGACGTCAACGCGAATAGCTCGGGGATGTTCTCTGAAACAATGTTAAAAGTTTTTTGGGTTTGGTTTTGGTCTTTGGTTGTTGTTTTTTTTGTTTTTTGTTTTTTTGCTTGTTTGTAAAATGTGACTGCATTCCCTGAGCCTTTGCAAAATATTGAGGGTGGGGGAAAGATTGTTGGTCTCTGCCTCTCTTTCAAATTTGCTTGGTTTGTTGTATTTTTTTTTTTTAATTATTATTTCACAGGGATGTGTGGGTCAAACAGCTGAAGGAAGCCAACCTCTCCCGTTTTCCTCTTTGCATTCAGAGTTGCTGCACTTCACAGATAATAGTGGTAAGTTAACAGAACTTGGAGTATTTGTCAGGGCACCTGAATTTTACTAATTTCCTAACTGCTTATGTTACGTAACAAAGTATTGCATTACTGTATGTAAAGCGAATGATACTTGAAAACAACCTTTTGACTTCCTTTTACTATCTTTTGCAAATGTACCAACTTTTCACTGATAGCATCCATCTCCAGGGTATAAATGCAGTGTATGTTTACTTGGAAGTGAATGCCATAGTCACAGTGTTTAGTAGTGTGATGAAAAGGACTGCAATTTCAATGTGCTGTACTATTTTCTGTGAACTTTCAGAGAAGCTAACTGAGATTTTGTACATTAATGTGATTCTAGGAGCAGTTCAAAAGCTCCTGTTTCAGAGCTAGGAGAACTGTAAAACAGGTTGTTTACATTGCTTAATCTTAAGCATGTTTGGAAATATATCCCACTGTAATCACAGAGGGAAGTACACTTTCTTGGAATTTAGCCCCACCAAAATAATGGGACTAGCTGTCAATTAAACTTGCATAATGTTGGCTGTATCATTCTGTGGGGATTCAGATAAGAATAAGCTAAACATTTAAAGCATAAACAATTAACCTGTTAAATCTAATTTATCCAGTTGTAAACTCACATGGGAGTAAATGATATTGAATTTTGAGAGACTAATTCCAAATAAAATGCTGACAAGTAGGCTATTAAGAAATCTTGCTGCTTTTTATAAGTGCCAAGTTCTGTCTTTTATTAGTAAGACTGAATTATTGAATTTATCTGCTGATATTTGGCATGGTAATAATTGTGAAATGTGGGCTATATTTGATGTGTTTCATTACTCTGTGTCAAAGGATTGAACATGACTTTCTTAAATTAAACTGATATATTTGTTACTGGCTTTCTTCCAGTCTAGAATTGCTGCCCTGCAACTTAAAACCTAACAATAATAACTTAATGGATGAGGAAATAACACCCACACACATTCAAGCTAATGAATAACTGTTGCTCTCAGTGAGGTCTTATCACAAAGCAATAGGAACCTAATAAAGATCAGAGCCAATCAGTGGCTTGCTCTGTTTGCCTTGCAAATATTTCAGGATAAGTGAACAACTGTCCTGTGTGAGAACACAAACATACGCACCCTTTTCTCACAACCAGGTTAGCAGGTAGTCAAATAAAAACCAACAATAAAACGATTGCAATAATAACAATAATTAACAGTAAATATAGTAAATAACAAATATTAATATGTTTGAATACTTAGTTAATATTAATGAATAGTAATATTTTGACTATTCATCTAGGCACTTTAAGTGCCAAGAAGTATTAATCCAGTGAGTGAACATACTTCTAAAGGGGAGACCAATTCTTGGCCCCTCTTCTACTGAATATGCAAGAGAAGATCTGTGTCTTCCTTCTCTGGTGTAAAAAGTGTTGATATGTTCTGTCCTCCTCTAGCAAGTCATTTTTAGGGTAGACAGAGAAGAGTGGAATCTCCTTCTTCCCTGACTGACATAAATACCTAAAGCATTTATCTGTTGATGGCACATAATATCTCTAATGTTATCTGACTGTATTTTTATAGTGACCTGCTCAGTTAAAGTCCTGGCAACACACAGTATAAGTATGCATTACATCTGACAATGAAACAATGCTTCAAAAAAAAAAGTTCACCCAATCTGTGAACTAAGTTTGCCAGTTTGTGGAAGGTCAATAAAGAAGGAGCAAGCAAGTCTCCAGAGCAAGGAGTTCAAGAGTGTGAGGCTAACCACAGAGAGGATTACTTTGGGGCCCATGTATCTTACCCCTCTTGAACCCTATTCATGCAGGGATGGAAGCCGCAGCAGCCCCTCCCTGCTTCAAGGATGACCTCATCCAGAGCTAACAATGGAATTGTTGTGAACTGGGGTGCCTCTGGATCAATAGCTACAACATCTTTTGAGATTTGTTCTGAGCTTATTTCTACCTATCCAGATCCTTACAATTCTAGACAGAGTTAAACTGTCACAATTACTAGAGCCTAGCTTGAGGAGATGATGCACAAATGAGGATTATCAGTGAACCAATAATTCCTCAACTAGAGCTGGTGGAAGAGCTTCCCCAACAGTTCCATGTAGATATTAAAATGTAGTAGGAAGTATACCAAGCTTGTAGAATCCACATTAGAGCACTCACTGGTTCAGTTGCTTTCCCCTTCAAATGGAACCACCACAGGGTAGTTATCTCCAACACCAGTAGGCAATCCAGCAAGATAGCATGGTCAATGATAACAAAAACCACTGAGAGATCTAACAGGACAAAATGGGTCATACTCACATCACCGAGATCCTGGTATAGTTCACTTATTTGGTTCGATTTGGTTTTTATCCTGCCTTTGTTATTGTTTATCAACAAGTCAAGGTAGCAAGCACACCTAATATTCTTTCCTCCTAATGCTTTCCCCCACAACAGCAATCCTGTGAGGTGGGTTGGGCTGAGAGAGTGTGACTGTCCAAAGTTACCCAGCTGGTATCCACAAGAGTAACCAATACTGTTTCTGTCCTCATCTGAAACCTGGCAAAACCCAAATGAATAATTTTCATCTAGAGTCCTCTCTAATTATGGCACTGCAACTTTTTCAGCAACATTCACCAAAGGGAGTATTGGAAATCACATATATCAAGATATGGCTTGTTTGTGAACATACTTTTTTCAAGGCTGATGATGTCACATTCCCCCACCCTGCAAAAAAAAATCAATTATCTCTTGAATTCAGGCATGCATGCCAGGGGTGGGTTCCACTTACCTTTACTATTGGTTTGTAACGGGAGTGCACGCACGCGCACTTCTGTGCATGCACAAAAGCTTTTGTGCATGAGCAGATCGCCCCATGATGATGTCGGGGCGGGTGGGCGGAGCCTCCCACCAGTTTTACTACCGGTTCTAAGAACCAGACAGAACCGGAAGCAAACCACTACTGATGCATGCCCTTCAGATGCATGAAGAGCCAGGAGGATGTGGGTCTAAAGACATGTTAATTCATGCTGCAGATGTTCCTATCCACTTCCCAGTCTCCACAAATTCAAGTGAGTCCTATGAGACAGTGGAAGACATTGCTCCATGATTTATATTAGATTCTGTCCATGTACCATTTAATTATCAATGAATATGAGTGATCCTGTCTTCAGAAAACCTTGTCTTCATTTCAGTTCATTAATTTCTTTCTTTCATTCGTTCATTCATTCATTGCCTTCAAGTCAGTTACCAATGCCTTCACCAAAGGCAAAGCACCCAATCTCAGGCACTCTTGTCCTTCTGTTTTGGGAACCACCAAACATCTGATCCTTCTTTATTAAGCTACCTCAGTGCTTACTAGTGGTATGGTACATATAAATTCTCCTACCTGAGGAGAGTACATCTATCTAGGCAGACAGTACATAAACACATCCTGAGGACATCAGTCTTAAAAAATATAGGACAGGAGGGAAGATTAGAACCATGAATCATGGCATTAGTATGTTAGGTCAACATAGCAAGTATTGGGGTTCTGCTATGTGAAAAGTGTCCAAGAGGGAAATGTCTCCTTTTTTTGGCTACCTATCTGTTCTTCATTTGTGTTAAATATAAAACAGGGTTTCACAACAGCTTTAAGAGATGGGACTTTAACTCTCAGAATTACCCAGCCTGGGTTGGGAATATAAATGCACTCATCTTAAAGTTGCTGAGATTGAGAAACACTAATGAAAACATCTTTTATAACTGATGATAAAAGGATAATGTCTTCTGCATCTTTACTCTTCCTGTGTGGTTGGCATGAAAAGCAAATAAGCTGGTGAAAGAGGAAGGAATACTTGATTTCTTGCCTGAAAAAAGAATGTTAGTTTGACACTGCTTTATAAGATTTTCTGGAAAATAGGATGAAGTCCCTGATAAAAAGAAAAGGCAAACCAGTGAAAAAAGTTTGTAGTTCTTTGGGAGATAATTTACTAGGGTGTGTTAAAGGAAAATACTGTATATACAAATGGAGAAGAAATGAACACTAGAGGGTGCTAAGTTTGAATTTGGGTTAATATAAAAGGGAAACGGGAATGACATTGCCATAGTGTCATTGTCATGCTACAGACCACTCAGCCAAACAGAGGAAATAGAAGAACTTTTTGCTAATCAGTTAGCTGAGGTGTGCAGGATGCACACTATAATAGCAATAGGGGACTTTAACAATTCTGACATCAACTGGGAGAAAAACTCTGCACGTAGTTGGAGATCAAACTGATTCCTGACGAATCTACTAGAGAACTTTGTCTACCAAAAAGTAAAGAATGGAATTAGAGGATTGGTTGTACTAGACTTAATTCTCACTAAAAGAGATGAAATGATAGAAGGGGTTGAAGTTATGGGAACTTTGGGAGAGAGTGACCATGTGATATTGGAATTCAACATAATGCAGGCACAAGCAATAGAACAAAATCAAACTAGTATCTTAAGCTTTAAGAGAGTTGATTTCAACAAACTAAGACAGAGCTTGGGCAGGATTCCATGGATGGAAATATTTAAGGGGAAAACAACTCAAGAAGCTTGGGAAACTCTGAAAAAAGAGGTTATCAAAGCCCAATCTAGCACAATACCACTGAAAAAAAAATAACTGATCCAGAAGAAACCAGCATGGTTACATAAAAAACTCTCTGATAAATTAAAAAACAAAAAGAACAGGTATAAAAAGGAAAAAGAGAGGCACGTAATTAAGACAGAATATCAGCATACAGTCCAACACTACAAAGATGAAGTCAGAGAAGCTAAGGCTCAGAACAAATTAAGATTTGTAACAAATGTCAAAAATATTTTTTTTAAAAAATTCTTTCAATGTAAAAAACAAGAAAAAGGTCAGAGAAGTGATTAGTCCAATAATGGGGAAAGATGGCAAAGAGTGACATGTAGCAGGAAGAAAACACAACTGCTTAATTCATTCTTTGAGGAAGAATGGATGTATTCTTGATCCCCTGTCTGTACTGATACCTACTTCTCCTGCCTCAATACACCTCAAAACAGTGGCACAGGCAAATTGTTTCATGGACTGGATCTTATCCACACATCCCCTTGGGACCTAATAATAGCCAAGTGCATCCTCCTGAACTATTTTGAAAAAGGACATAAAAATGATTGAATTAGCAACAACTTACATGTATACTGAGATGTAAGCCATGTGGAATTTACTGGGACATCCTCTAACATAGCACTGCCTAAGACTATAGCCTAAATATAAATGTCATACTATTTATTCTATTATTTATGTTGTTCAGAGTGAGATCTTGGCCTCTTTTGTCTGACATTTTTTGGGTTACAGCATTGTACTGATTGGTCAAGTTGAATTTCAGTAATTGGAAACTGAAATTACTTCAAATACTAAAATAACCTATCAGGAGTAGCATGGTCTATTTGGTAAAAGATCACCTGGGAAACTTATTTGCACTCACTTTATTAATTTTGATCTTTGGATCAAGAGGCATTTGACTAGTCAATAAATTGCTTTCAATAACTAAGTCATGATTAAACTGGGCAGTTTAAACTGGTAAGTTTGGACTTACATTCTCTTCTACCCTTCCACCATCTGTGGTTCTGTGATTTTTGTTGAACCATACTTTTTTCATATTCTTTCATATAGTATGCTATATACAATCAGTATAACATACGGTAGAAAATGTTTCATCCATTATGCAGGAATTTTTTTTCAATTTTTCATCCAAAATGTTCATCCCATTCTGCTGAAAATGGCTCAACTGCCTGTTTGCTAGATTATAACCTCTGGTTACACATCTAAGTGAATCTCAACAAAAGTTTAATGAAATCTTTTTGCTTTTGAATTTTGAACCTTGAATATTAGCAAGATAGCACACCTCTATTAAGTTCAAACAGCTCCTTTAGGAAAACAGAATATAATTTTGGGAGTTCTGAATTAGAATTATCTCTGTATGAAATGGAATGAATAAGTAGTGAACCTGAAGATACCCCTATGGACATAGTGAAAAATAGTTTTTAATATATCACACACAGTTCTTTTGAAAGCCAAGTTAGTATATGAATGATTTTTAGTATCTCCTACTTTGGGATGGATGTTTTTCAACATAAATAATATAACACAAGATCCTATTGCCTTTAAATATTTACACTAATGTGTATAAATATTTACACTAATGTGTATATTAACTAATATATATTATTTAAACCAATTTATTGTGGGTTAATACATTTGTCCTCTATATTTCAATATAGGGCACATTCCAAATGAAAATTTTCTTGAAGATCTGCATTGCTGATTGCAGCTGAATGATAGAGCTGTATGAAGCACTCAGTTGGCCTCACAGTCTTAAGCAAGTCACTCTTTCATCTTTAGCCCTTACATCTCATTATCACTGTCTTCTCGTGTATATATCAATGATAGTTATCTGGAGTTTTAATTTAGTTTTAATTTAGTTAAGGAGCTAAGTTGCAAAATTAATTATATTTGTAGATGCTTGGAATTGTGCCTGCATTTTGTGCCTGCCATTTGCAATCTGATTCTATGCCTTGACTGATTACAGAATATGACATTGTGACAGCATATGAAGTAGACCAAAATGGAGATTATATAAGCCATGCAATTGCACACCATGAAAGAAGGAAGCGATCAACTTCAGGAAGATCAACAGATTCATTACATCTCCATCTCCAAGGATTTGGCCATGACTTCCAACTTGATCTTAAGACCTCCAATTTTCTTGTGGCACCTGGATTTACAGTACAAACTCTGGGCAAGGGGAAAACCAAGACAATACAGATATTCCCATCTGAAGACTTTTGTTTTTATCAAGGCATTTTGCGATTGCACAAAAACTCAACTGTAGCACTTTCAACATGTGGAGGCTTGGTAAGTAGAGATGTGACAAATGCTACAATTTAAGTTATGTGGAGGTCAAATTGGAAAGAAAATGTTCTATATAGGTAAAATATTTGTGAACATTTCGGTAGTAAATCATACATATAATCATTTGTGATAAATTAAGAACTCTACTGTCTTGGGTATGCATCCAACTGGACAAAGAAGGATTTGGATCGTGAAATGGAATAAAGTAATATTGAATAGATCTTCATTTACCAAAAATAGTAATGAATCCTCCATGAAACTCTGCATTTCAGAGTTGGAAACAAGACTGGATCCACTTAGATAAACTCATCATCATCCCACCCAAAAAGTAAAAAGAAAACAAAAACTCAAGAATTGAAATTGAAAATTAACCCTCTTTAAAAAGTCATGTTACAAGTCTTCATTTAGATAGGGTTTTTATATATATATTCTTGCCCACCCTAGCAGGTGGACTGTTTGGTGCCCTCTTTTGAACAAGCTGGCTCATTTCCATTTTATCTATGTTTTGACAATAATCAGATTTGTTCATTCCTTACTTTTTACTGACAATGTGAGAACTAGCTCACAACAGCTCTGACTGACCTGTGAAGAATGTTCCTGTGATAACCATGCCAATCAGTGGTGCGTTGCTCCCGGTTCGGTCCGGTTCACGCGAATAGGTAGCGGTGACACCGTGACATCACCGAACCGGTTCACAGTGTCCCAGACCCAGGCCCACCTGCGCGCTCAAACTCACCTTTTTTTTCCGAAAACCTGGAAATTAGCATTCTACGCATGCGCAGAGCGCTTTTTCGGCAATTTTTTTTCAGAAAAAGTTTCTGCGCATGCGCGATAGCGCGTGCACAAAGAGAACCGGTAGTAAAGGTAGGTAGAACCCACCCCTGATGCCAATACATTGGGGGCAGGAAGATTTTATTAGGTATAATACCATACTAGGAAGTAAAAGAAGAGAAAGTCTTGAATTTGTTGCTCAGTGGTGATTCAGAGCAGAGCATACTTTGTGATCAGACCATCATTCATCTTATGTGGGAAGGAGAACAAAGATCTTGGAAGAAATACTCAGTTTTATCAGTCATTCCATCTTATTGTTACCCAGTCTCCCATCCTGAGCCTTTTTGTGTTGCTAGCCATCTGATGTGACTGATCTGTTTTATGGAAAAGACAAATGTGTTAAGTTCCTATTCCAGCTTTATTATGGTACCACAAATTTCAAATAATTTCTCATAAAAAATATTTGACCACCCAGAAAATTTATAAATAAACAGAAATGTTCTGTAAACAGTTTAGCTTTCATAACTTCTTATTTAGGGTTATTAACTCCCACTGAGACCAGTCCTGGAGATTTTATTCCTCCAATTAAAGTGTGCATGTGACATACTTGTATTGAGCTATGCATATACATCCTTACACTTGCCAGAATACATGCTCCCAGAAAAGACAGGGCCAATACAAAATATTAAATTACTATGAATTGTACTAATCACTGTCAGTTATGATTAATTGCTTGTAAAATATAGCATTCCATTTATCAAATTAATTTAGCCCCATTTTCATATCTACAACCATTCATTCATAGAAAGTTATCCTCTCAACTGCAAATATAAATATTCTCAGAGGGACTGTAGAAATTAGAGTTCAGGGAAAAAAAAACAAATCTACATATGCTTATTCTTTGTTAAGTTATATTGACTTCAGCGGCCCCTATTCCCATTTAAGTATGGAAAGGGTTCTGCTATATTGGCTGCCAATCTCTTTAAACTTCCCCTAAAACTGGGAAAGAAATATGGGGTTTTTTGTTATAGTTTGACACACACACACACACCTGTCCCAAAATAAGTAAGAAGCATTGTGGTAGGCTTTCCCAATGCTGGATTATGAGCAATCTAATTTTGATTTTTCCAATTCCCACTCTGTATCATGTGTTGAGTTAGAGGGGAATATCTCTAGCATAACCTGGGCCAAATATGGCCCACTATTTAAATTTGGTTAGTCATAGCAATTACTTAGATGAAGTTCTATATTGACTAGTATGCTAAGAGGCTCCTATACACCATGAATGCATAACTACTTATTTTACTTTTTTACCCATAGCATGTGATATATTCTATCTGCAATACTGGTTGAAGAACAATACATTCTGATTGAAGATTATGGCTATATTCTTGATCCCAGTAGATTGATCCTAAATGAAATTAATTCTTGAAGTTTCTTTAAGGCAATTTCCATCACTGAGGATCTTAGATACAGATTAACAGAGTTAGAAAGGATTTTGCAGGTCATCCAACCCCCCCCCCCACCCAAGCAGACCCTACACCATTTTTGACAGATT
>JANHFM010003526.1:167295-181766 GCA_032468115.1 Grayia smithii | reverse complement strand
GTGACGGTGTGACGTCACCGAACTGGTTCTCCGGCTCCGTTTTTCTCCATTTTTCTGCTCTGTGCATGCACAGAGCACTTGTTTTGAGGTTTTTTTTCAGGTAGATTAGTTACTGTGTAGTAAAGGTAAGTAGAACCCACTCCTGCTGCCTTCCTTTTCCTTCCTCGGTCTCCCAACTCCCTTCTGACCGTCTTCTCTTCATACCGAGTTAAGATTCTTTTCTTTTGTGATGCAAATGTGAAGCATAATAAAGAATAACTATGTAATAGCCTGTTTCTACTTGGGCGTTGTGGTATATTATGAATTACTTTTTACATAGCTCTTTAATTGCGGGCTAGAAAAGCCTAAATTTACTTCCACTGCAATTTACTACTGCTAACTCCATTTCTAAAATCACAAGTTTAATATTTCAAAGGTAAGGCTGTTCTGTTATTACACTAAATGTTATAATTATGCCATAATAGTTGTAGTATATTATAGCACTGGAGGGTTTTGTTTTTTTTTGGCAGCCTTATCCTCCTAATGTTTTATACGGAAGTTGTAAAAAAAGAAAGAAAGAAAGAAATGTTTGCGCAGAGAATGGAATGCAACTGAAGAATAGGGCAGAGAGAAAATGTTCCCATTTTACAGATGGGCAGTTGAAGTCCGGTGAATAAAAACAGGGGCCTTGAGCAAAGGAAACGCAAAATAAGGAGTGCTCGTGAAAATAAACCAGTGCGAATTAAAAAGCATTAAAAGATGCGCTCCACGTGTGTTGGACAACTGTAAAGAAGAGAATTTCACATTTCCAACTTCTATCTCAAAGCAGTTCTTGGCAGTTTTTATGTAGCACATGTGTTTTTAAAATAATCATCGGGAGAGGGCACGTGTTTACCAATCCTATTTTAAGATAAAATGTGTGTGTGTGTGTGTGTGTGTGGAGAGAGAGAGAGAGAGAGATTTAAAAATGCATAATTAAGCATAGAGTTGAATATTTGTGTGGATTTTTAAGCACTCAGATTTTTTAATTTATTTATTTATTTATTTGTCAAGCATATATAAGATAACAGGTAAAAGTATAGACATAATTAGAATACAAGAAAAGAGTAAGAATAAAAAGGAATATTAGGACAGGGACGGTAGGCACGCTGGGTGCTCTTATGCAGGCTCCTTACAGGCCTCTTAGGAATGGGGTGAGGTCTACAGTAGACAATCTAAGGTTAAAGTTTTGGGGGTTTGGGGAAGAAACCACAGATAATATAAGTATGAACTACATGCCTGAAAATTATGTTAGATAGTGTTCCTTTTTCCTCACTATAAACAGGCATTGATATGGAATGAAGACAGAGAAAACTTATAATTCTGGAGAAAATGTTATAGTCAGTGTGTAACTGGTGAGTTCTACCCAATGAGTTTTATTCTGAAACTGTTCTGATTGCAGGATAACACCCAAAAAATACTACTCTGGAATGTTCTCAGATTTTTGTGATTTGCTGAAATCAGGACATTATAAGAACAGAACAAACATGATTATATTTAAGGCAGCCTTCACTTTGGTTTTTCCTACTCTTACTAACAAATTTATAAAAAGCATCATGTTAGCCTTGCCCTGTATATGCTATGGGGATGTTTTCTCCTTTTCATCTACAATTTCTGAAGCTGCATTTCAGTTCCTTTGCAATCTGGTGCTCAGTTACTTTGCAATCTGGAATATAATTGCTGGGAAGTAGTCATGGGCCTTACCTGAGGATGGAGGTAGGGTTACCTTTTATCATCACCAAAGAACATCTTCATCATTACCAAAGAACATCACTCAGCAACTTGCATTTTGGAACACTGTAAGAAACTAAAACAAGAATCCTATCTTGCCAAACTTTCTTTTCTCCATTACACAGCTAAGAATCAATGGGCAAACTTTTGATAGATATACTGTAAATCCGCTTTTACAGTAAACGGATGTAAGTGGGGGGGGGGAGAGACTTAGTTCTTGGGATAGAACATATTAGAGTGAGGCTAATATCACTTTAGAAATCATAGAAGTCTCTCCCAGTATCTGAAAAAGGCTTTACCAATGTTCACATGCAGGCCATGCCTTCAGCATGACTTGAAGGGAAATTTGTAAGTGTCCTGTTGAACAATGTTTCTGTCCCTGTGGTGCCAGTCAAGTGGAATGTATTATTCACTACATCCTCCACTCTCCTATTTACAATAAGATTAGGCACCAAATTATTCATGGTAGGTGAATGCTTTGTCTCTGATCTTCACTTATTCAAAGAAATGGCCCAATGAGAGCTTACACTTGTTTGGCACAAGCAAGACTTCCTGCCCCATGGAAACCTATAACTGCATTCAGGTGAATGCAGATAGACTTCTCTCAGACCTTTATCCTCAAAGTGCAAAGATCAATGACTGAACTGGAATCTGGGGCTTAAATGAAAGCTCCAGATGTCTTACATACTTTACTGTACCTTTTTCAATTTAACCCCTGTACAGAGCTGCTGAAACCTGTGTTGGTATAAATTGTGATTAGCATTGGGATAAAGATACTCAGTCGTTGTTACAAGTGACAAGATAGTGAGAAAAAGTAGCTTAGAGAGGAGGCAATATTCTAGGCTTTCTGTTTTGAAAATACTGTTCTGCATATAACCACCATGAAATTTAGGCAAATTGTAAAAAGGGGCAGCTAAAAGCTGAGCATGGGGAAAAAATTGAAGAGACCTTTCTCTAGGATATTTAGCAACCACTGCCCTTGTTCCTAACTGTTTTTTATTTTTTTTTCTAGTCAGGCTTGATCAGGACGAAGGAAGCGGATTACATTTTGAAACCACTACCTCCAAATATTGCACTTAAACATAACATTTCTGTTCCTGGTGGTCACCGTTCTCATGTACTGTATAAGAGATCGACTGAACCTAAACTAGTAATGGATAATAATGAGGTAATTGGGACTGATGAGAGTCAGCAAGAGGCTCACAATTATGTCTTGCAAGATAGCCAACCATCTCACAATACTGAGTGGCGTCAAAAACAGCACTTTTGTGGAAGGCGTAAAAAATGTATGTAAAGATGTCTCTTCCTCTGTTTATTACTTAATGTATTTTAAGACTGCCAATTTGACATTCAGTTCTGCTTTTTCCAGCAAATAAATGTTTTCACACATAAGATGTGATCAAGAAATGAAGTCCAATTGAACATTTGCTACTGCTTTTGTATAATGTAATGTGTGAGAGGTTGCTCTAATGTAATTCCATATCAAATGTACAAGTAAATTTACATCACAGTGTTTGTAGTGTAAACTTATTATCATGCTAGGCTTCAAAATTCTTTTTTCCTAATACTTTAACTCCTTAACTGGGAATAATCAATCAATGATGTGCTGTATTTAATGCTTTCTTCTATTTTTTTCATTATTATTAGGGCACTGAAATTTATGTTGGCTTTTGAATACATCTGCATGTTTCCCCTTTTTTAATCTTAGGAGGAAATAACCTGATATGAAAGATGTTTGGGTCCAAATCCCATTAGTCCCTAGCCAATGGGCAGAAGACATAGTTTAAATCATCTTTTTAAAAAATCAGACTATCAAATTATACTCAATCTAAGCATCTTTGGCCCAATCTAGACAAATGAAGCACTCTTAAGATGCATTGATTTAACCAGGGAAAATTAATGCACAATTTAAATCAATAGTGCAGATAATCCCCGGGTTACGAGCGCTCCCTTCGCGAACGTTCAAAGTTCTGCAACAAGCGCCCCCCTAGCGTTTATGAACAAGTCCCGAAACTACGAATCTTGCAGCACCATGGCAGTTGTTCACCCTTACAAACAACAGCAGAGGCTCTGCAATATTTGTCCTGCATGTTGCAGGTCAAATGGAGCTTCTGAAGGGCGGATCCACCCCTCAGAAGCTCCGTTTGGACCTCCACGGGTTTCCCTTGACACATTGCAAGCCAAAATGGAGCTTCTGAGGGGCAGAATTAAGTACATGACAAATGGCATGTACTTAACAACAGTTGTAGCATCCTCAGGTCATGTGATTGTCAGTTGTAACCTTCCCAGCCAGCTTCCAACAAGCAAAGTCAATGGGGGAGAATGGATTTGCTTAATGACTGTATGATTCATTTAATAACTTCAGTAATTCACTTAACATCCATGGATAAAAAGGTTGTAAAAATTTGGTATGACTTAAGAATGCTTAGCAATGGAAATTCTGGACCAAATTATGGTCGTTCATTGAAGAGAACCCATAAAGGAGGAAGTATCATGTTAAAAATTATAAGTTAGTGCAGCCTCAAACTTGGGAGTACATGTAGATCTCCATATTATGACACTGGAAATCATAGTATCCTTGACTTTTATTCTTGCTTATTTTCAGTTTGTTGGTTTGGTTTGATTTTGTCATTCACGTGAACCTATATAACTGAGTGTTATTTGAACATTGTTTTGTCTTGTTGTTACAGATATGCCTCAGCCTCCAGGGGGAGACACCTATATCTTGCCAGATGAATATATTCCTCTGCTGAGAAACAAGCGGTCGCTTCTGAAAGCCCATAAGACCAAAGAGTTCAATGTTGAGACTTTGGTAGTGGTTGACAAAAAGATGATGCAAAACCACGGCTATGAGAATATTACTACTTATGTTCTAACTGTACTTAATATGGTACGGATGATCCTTTAAGTTGATTACTGAAAATTTATACAGAATCCATATTATAATTGTCTAAGACTCCTCCAACGAGAATGTATCTCCCCTTGCTCCTGGACAAAAGTTTCTTCTTCTTGTGATACTAAAAACATTTGATTTCTATGCTGCCTTTAGTAGAGTCCAATCTAATAGAGATGTAACAACATTCACACCTTGGATATGAGTGGCATTTAGCAAGTATGTTAACATATCACATTTTGCTTGAACACATAACCCCACACTGATGTCTCATCTGTTCCTCACTCATTCCTCATGGCACAATAAGATTCTTGCAATGACTCTTCTTAAACCTCAGCTCCCCTCCTATTTTTCCCTTTGACAAAAGCAAGAAATGAGCATAGCCACTTCAACCCATTGGAAATCCTCGAAGCAGAACCTTCAGTAGGGTCACTTTGACCAAAAGAAGGCGGCATGTCTCTAGGACCTTCATAACATTAATGGGTAGAAACGAGTATCACAAAAAAAGGAGGAACTTAGGTTTTTCATCTGTATTCAGCTGGAAAGACACACCTTGTTTCCCGTTGCTGACCTCAGTGCAAATGTGCTTCTCTGTATGCCTGTATGGGCAGGTGGACGGACACAAGCACATGCAGGCATATTCTCAAATATCTTTCAATGTATAGAAACATAGAGATTACCGGTATATATGGATAATTACCACAAAACTGCTTTTTTCATTGAAACTGCTGTGTAAAACTTTACAAATACATCTGTTTAAGAAACAAATAACAGGCAATATATATTATCACACACACACACACACACATATCTTGCATGATTTTTTCCCCTCTTTTTCTGTGCTATTTAAATAAAGACAAAAATAGGAGACTGCATCATAGCTATGGATGAAAATCAAACATTGTACAGGTAGTTCTCAACTTATGACCATAATTGAGCCCAAAATTTATGTTCTTAAATGAGACATTTGTTAAATGAGTTTTGCCCCATTTTACAATCTCTTTCTAGCCACAGTTATTAAGTGAATCATTGCAGCTGTTAAGTTAGTAACACAGTTATTAAGTGAATCTGGCTCCCCCATTGACTTTGCTTGCCAAAAGGTTGCAAAAGATAATCACATGACCCCAGGACACTGCAACCATCATAAATATGAACCAGTTGCCAAGCATCTGGATTTTCATCACGTGACCATGGGAATACTGTAATGGTCATAAGTGTGAAAAATGGTGGTCATAAATCACTTTTTTCAGTGCTGTTGTAACTTCGAATGGGCAGGAAATAACGGTTGAAAGTTGAGAACTACCTATATTTTCATCATAGTTTACTGATGACACTCATTTAACAAAGTCTAATTGCTCCACGATTTCTTAAAAATATGTTTCAGGTTTCTGCTTTGTTCAGAGATGGAACAATTGGAGGTAATATCAACATTGCAGTTGTTGGCTTGATACTTTTGGAAGAAGAACAGGTAGAGTATATTCAATATTTTAAAATAGAATAATTAATCTTGATTTTTAATCTTGTTCCTGGATTCAATTCTTGACATCTCAGTGCAGAAGTATCTTAGTAGCATTATAAGGATAAACCAATCTTTCCTTAGCTTGGTGCCTGCCAGATGTATCAAATCACAATTTCTAGAAATGTATGCTGTAAGGCAGCTTCAGAGAAATTACCTTTTATCATCGTAGTATTTGTACACGGTTGTATTTATCTTTATGCAAATGTAAATTTAAAGAGAATAAACATATGAAACAGAATGTTCAGGATTAAGCTTGTTGATTTAATGCCGCAATTATGTTGTATTATGTTGAATCTCTGTTTCAAACTGCTCATTCCCAACATAAGAACTTGTCTTTTTTAAAATAAATGTATATCCTGAATATTTGGTTTTGAAACTTAGCCCTAGTTCTCAGAGATGCTGCAAGCTCAATGCCTTATCCTCTGTCCCAATTGAGGCTAAATGTAATCTTCTCAGATCAGAGGCAGAGTATCAGGCATGGTATGGACATAGCTTCTAATTCCTTGGCTACACTAGATCATTCATCTGAGCAATGGACAATTGCAAAGGAAGAGGCCTGGATCCTGGAGCACCAGGCTTGTCACTTAAAAAAACCATTTTTAAGTGCTTTCAGGGTAAAGGAGTCCCATTATGACAGACCAAATGAAGCTGCTTGGCTCTTCTCTCATAGAAGTATGGAACTATAAGCAAAATTGCTTAATGAGGTTCAAAGGATCTGGGCCAGACCACAGCATCACACATTGGCTGCTTCACAGAAGTGTTTAGCCAGAATATTTTTAACCACAGGTCAACAAATAATTAGGGGCTGACTCACACCTCTGGCTAAACTACAATGTGTGATATTTGCACATCCAGTCAAGCCAAGAACAAACAAACCTCTTTGTGTGGCTTTGTGTCTTGTATGAAAAGCCATTCTCTCAGTGACTCACCCAGGTCAGATTCTATGTAGCCAAAGTTCAGAGAGAACTAGATCTCAGTCCAGTGAGGCCAGAGGTGAATGGGGCAGCCCACAGCAAAAAGAGATAATTTGTGTAAGCAATAACAGGCAAGCAAGGTATCAAGTGTCAAAAGCTACAGTTGAAATTCAGCATAGCTAGAGGGAAACAGAAAATGCCAGGTCAGGGTTCAAGTTCCAAAGGGAGTGATAATTTGGAGAAAGGGAATGTGCATTTCACCAGGTAAGACTGTTTCTTTGAGAAGACCAAAAAAATGCACATTTAGATTGGAATATCGTAGAATTGATATAACAGTTGATAGAATTGTTATGATTTAGAATTGGTTGACTGAATGGTTCAGATTGATAGGCTTCTCTGGCAGACATTCTGCATGATTCAAGACTTCTAGCTCAATTCCCTCATAGTTCCTCCTCATTTCAAGGACCATTCTGGCCTCTTTCATTCTCAGTTATGAGAGATTACCACTTCTGGACTGGTTTGAACCAGAATTGTTGACGATGTTCCATAGTTGTCATGAAACATGATGAACCATGGTAGCATCACAAGCATGAAGGAATTTCACATTTATTACAACCCTGAGGCCAGGTACAAACATGAAGGAAAAATCTGCATATTAATGAAGAAATAATAAGTTTATGTCTACCACTCAAGGATTATATATGCATAGCCCCTTCAGGAGATGTGTTTTATAGTAAAAGAAAAGCCCGAACATTTTATCTTCTTCCATTGTCTTTAATGAATATTTTCATTCTGAGTGCATTTCTGGAGTATCCAATGAAATACTTGAAGACACTTAAACGTGTTAATTTGAGGTATCATCCTTTCCTTCTTAAACCATGAAAGACAAACTCCAGATTATCATCTCTCCAGTTGTTACAACTATGTTGATGGTATATTTTCTACTTTTCCAGCAATTATTTCCCTCCTTCGTGGTTTGGGGGTTTTTTTAGCCTTTGAATTGATTCCAAACTCCTGTGCAGTAGAAAACTCTACTAGTAAAGTAATGCTTCATTTTATGTGCTGAGCGATCAGGGCTCCTAACATGACAGCTTAATTACACTGAATGTTTAGATTTTCATGCTTGGACCATGTCCAACCTGAAAGAGTAGGAAGAATAATCTTTTGATCTTACACCTGTGACATAATTTTCCTTTATATCTCTGGCTTGGAAGTGCTACTCCTCTAAATCTTTTGCTTGCTATTCTGTTGCTTTTGAGACTATCCATAACCACATATGTGTGCTATTGATCATATAAACAGAGCAAAAGAAGCTAAAAAAATTAACTAGCAAATGGGAAAAAAGTTAGTTCAAAACTAACTATATTTTACAGTTTACAGTTTAGCTTTCAATTGATTAATCACTTGGAATTGTACATAGGAAAATGCCTTTGGCAGATCTTTCCCATTGTTTACCCTAATTTTTGTCTCTACGCGTTATTCTAAGAGAAAGTAATACTATTGGACAGACATAATATGATAATCTCTTCAGAGATTTGTCTATCTCCCTCCCTGTAAAGACATTAAAGATATTTTTGACATTCTTTGTGTCTTCTGGATTAATTTATTATTCAATATCCATGCTTAAGTCTAATGCTCAGAAACCATACATTTTTGGATTTGATGCTTTGATAGTTGACACATTTGAAAAAAAACTGATTTTGCTGTATAAATTACATTATGCTAATATTGTGGACAAGATCCAGGGTTTTTTTTAATTAAGGAAAATGAAGATTTGCCACTAATCTTGTAAAAATAATAAAATTCTAGAATTTCATATCTATTATCTCTTGTAATCATACTTTTCATAATCTTTATTTGCACTGGGTGACACAATGGCTCAGTTGGTTAAGACACTGGGCTTGTTGAATGAAAAGCTGACAGCCCAGGTTCAAGATCTGAGAGTTGTGCAATGGAGTAAACACTCGTCTTTGCCTAGCTCCTGCCCACCTACCAGTTTGAAAGCATGCAAAAGCGAATAGATAAATAGGTACCACTTTGGTGGAGAGGAAACCACACTCCATGTCTTGCTGACCACATGACCACAGAAACATCTTCGGTAAGCACTGGCTCAACAGCTTTGAAAAGGAGATGAGTGCCTAGAGTCAGCAATAATCAGCGGAGTATCTGCAAGGATTCCTTTCCTTTTCCTTTCCTTATTAGCACTACATCATTTGGTGAACTAAATAGCTGAGATTTAAAAACAGTACTCTATACTTTTGTTTCTCTGTTTCTAGTGGGAAACACTGTTGCTAACTTGCAATTTCAGAAAGAGAAAACAACAAATACAATATTCTGTGTTCCAAGGTGTCATATCAACCCATTGGATAAGCCACAAAAGAAAGTTAATGAATCAGCTGAACAGAGTTTGTGCAATAATAATCAATGTTTATTATTTATTGATCACTTGACAGGATGCAAACTAAGCCTACCAATCTGGGTGCATCCAAGCCAAATATTTTTGCTAGGCAAGTCTGGTATTTTGCTAAGGGCTTGATAAATATATTGGTTTTCCAGTCCTAGAAAGAACTCCTGTATGAAGGCTCTGATGGATTACTTGGCCTTGGCTGGTGAGTTGCATTAGGCAATACAACCCTTTCAAATGAGTTTACATTAACAATAGGTCTTTGAAGTTCCTAAAATGTCAAGT
Source organism: Grayia smithii (assembly GCA_032468115.1). Lineage (NCBI taxonomy): Eukaryota > Metazoa > Chordata > Lepidosauria > Squamata > Grayiidae > Grayia > Grayia smithii. The sequence goes on along the minus strand of JANHFM010003526.1, from coordinate 172,002 downwards.
TGATTTTGCAAAGTAGACCAAAACATCAATTTATTTTGTCTAAGCTGCTTTCATAGAAGAAAAATATTGGTGTTCTGTTGTTTCTCAAATCTTGCCCCAAAGTGCTGATCTGTTTTTATTCAGTTGCAAACTGTATTTTTTTTAAAAAAAAAATTCCTGCTCATTCTTACTTTCCAATTAAAAAACAACTGAGCGGAGGTGTTCCTTTGTTTGACTTGTCTGCAGCCGGGCCTTGTGATTAATCACCATGCTGACCATACCCTGAGTAGCTTTTGTCAGTGGCAGTCTGGGCTGATGGGAAAGGATGGCAGCCGCCACGACCATGCAATTTTACTAACTGGCTTTGACATCTGTTCCTGGAAAAATGAGCCTTGTGATACTTTAGGTAAGTCTTTGCATGCACTGGGCCACAAATGCACCAAGGAGCCTTTGGCAAGGCTAATATGCAGGTGCTAAATACCTGCAATCAGTAGGTCAGATATCATCCTTTAAATCCTGATGCTTAGATGATGAGAAAAGCATCATTCCCATTATTTAAAATGTTTGTAATTATTATATCCAGTGATTACAGTTCCAAACAGAGACTAAATAATATCAAGTACATAGAGATTTATCCATGTATCCTTGAGAGAACATGGTTCTCCTACTCCTCTTCTCCTTAGGAGTAGGAAAGGACACCAGTCTTACTAATGAATGAGAATATTTTGCTCCAGCATCTTTCTACTCAAAGACAAGTCCAGTTTGTAATGCATCCATGGGACTTGTAATGCAACTCAGTTGAAGCTTCTAGGGTTGAAGGAAATAAATATGTCACTCAAGCATTACAGCTATATGCTATCAACTTTTACCACTTTTTCGTGATTAAAAAAGGGACACTTCTCTTCCTACCTTATTTTGTCTAATCCCAATTTTTTTCCTGAGGCATGCTGTTTATCTTCTTTTTTCACTTAAACACTCTAGGATTTGCACCAATAAGTGGCATGTGCAGTAAATACCGCAGCTGCACTATTAATGAAGATACTGGACTTGGACTTGCTTTTACTATTGCTCATGAGTCTGGACATAAGTAAGTTTGTCAACCTGTTTTTGGGAGAGCAAAAGAGTTTTAAACTTAAAATCCTTCCTGCCAAACAATGACCAATAGATGATACTTTTAGATATCCAACCATGCTGTGTGATTTCCACTAAGTAGGGTTACTGCTTACATTTTAATCGCAGTTTGATGTTTAAGTATAAAAGGAAACATACTGGAGCTGCTGATCTGCCCCATGTTCCATTTTCTTAGCACTTAGACTCCCAGGATTGTCCTTTAGAGTGGCTGCAGCAGTGGCTATAACTAAAATATTAAAAATCCTATTTAAACTGTAGGTTCTGGCTCATGGTCATAACTTGCCAGTGACATCTGTTATAAATACCTCAGTAACATATCTTAAAATTTTATACATATATATTCAATTGTTATACTTTATCAATATGTAAAATCTCTGTCTCTTACACCCACAGATTTATTGTAGAACAAAGCAAAAAAGTGTTATAATTTGTAGTTGTTTGCACTTACCTGTGCCACTGTTTTTGTGCTAATATAACGAAAGTGTTTAAAGCCATAATCTGGTCTGTTAATGTATTTCGTGATCACTAGCAGTTAACCCTCACTGAATACACCATTGGATATCAGTTTTTAGGATCCAATGCATATATTAAACAAATTAGGCCAGCCCAGTTTAATGCAGGTTACAGTTGTGTAGGGGCAAATAAATCAACTTGCTTTTATCAATCTGCTTATCTACCTAAATTCTTTCCTGCCTAAAATTATGTATAGCCTGTAAAAAACCAGAAACATTGCTAAGCATATGTGAAGCTATGTAGTCTAAGCTCTACGTTTATGCTAAATAAAATTATTTAGATAGAATGTTTAAAGGGCCTCTTGAAATGTATTGGAAAATCATTGTGTTTCAAAAGTATAACCAGATTAAAATTGTGCACAATACTGAAAACAGTAGATGAAATTCCTCTTCTGCTCAATTTAAATTCTGGCATTATGAGACAGTATTTGTAAATGTTTAAAGTCAACATTTTGCCTCTTACAGCTTTGGCATGGTCCATGATGGAGAAGGAAATATTTGCAAAAAGTCTGAAGGTAATATTATGTCACCCACACTAGCAGGACACAATGGAGTCTTCTCCTGGTCAGCTTGTAGTCGTCAATATCTCTACACATTTCTAAGGTACATGTGCTAAGTGAATGATTTCAGTGAGGGAAAAAGCATAAGCTCTCAGAAAGTTGCTTTTGTTCCTTAAAATGGGAAAGTTTCATTACAAAAAACTGTAGGTATCAATATACACGCAGTGAGATCTGGCGAGTTTCAGACTCAGTGTTTCAGATTACACATGGTGATAAATCTAGTATGATTCTATATGGTTCATAAAATAGCTGTTGATGGATTACATTTCCTCAGTTTATTTTTTGGGAGAAAAGAACATATTGCAGGAATTTGGTTAATGCATTCAAAGAACATATGAGGGAGGAGACTGCATGCCTCCAATCTTTCCTGGGAACTCTCCAAATTAGTTGAAATACAAGGGTAAATGTCCTCAGCCCGGGCTTTAGTGCCTGCAGATGGAGAAGACTCATATTTCTTACGTATAAATAAATATATATTTTAGCACCATGTTAATGGCAGCTGTAAGTGCAAGTTTTATAATAATTGCAAAACAACTAAGAAGTCTAAATCGAAGTTCTAGCTTCTCTTTCTCCTATTTGGAAAATTCCATCGTAGATCTGAGTCGTTTAGCAGAAAAACATACATCTTCTATATGTACCTCATTCCAAGCTTGTCTGCCTCATATTCCTGCTTGCGTCCATTTAATGGACATATGTAGAAAGCAGAGGAAATGTCCTTTAAGGACAAGAGAATGGCAGTAGTTAGATAAAAGGGGCCTGAGCTTGAACTAAGAAGGTAACAAATGTCTCAGACAAGCCCCTCCGCAGTTTTCACAAGATAAAAGATTAAAGGGGAAAGCACACTCAGACTTGCAAGATTCTCTTACTATAGCTAGTACTGATCCATATGTCATTGGTTTCCTGGACTAGTCTATCTTGGAAGGCTAATATCATGTTATACAGAATTTCTATGAGGTTTGCGATCTAGAACTGTCCTCTTTCAAAAATGAATTGCATTTGCAAAGGTCAGTTTTAAATCTGAATTTGATATGACCGAAGATGTCTTGTTTGGATCTCTTTAGCTCTCCTCAGTCCTTGTGTCTTGCTGATCAACCTAAGCCTGTGCAGGAATACAAGTATCCAGAGAAGCTTCCAGGGGAGCTTTATGATGCAACTATTCAGTGCAAATGGCAGTTTGGAGAAAAAGCTAAGCTATGCATGATGGACTTTAAAAAGGTTAAAAAATATTTTATTTAATCTATCTTTAATCTAGATTAAATTTAGTAAATTATTTAATCTAAGGGCTCTAGATTAACATATGTGTATTATTATATCTTCTTCCTCATTTTATTCCCACAAGAAAGTGTGAGATTGAAAATAGTGAATCTCCTTAATTCTCGTGATTCCACCTAGATTAGAAGTTCATTAAACTGATTTTGATTTAAATAACTTATTTATTTATATATTTATTTGCATATATAAATACATATTTTATATGACTTCCCCATTCGAACTAGTTTTCAGAACAGCTTAGAATAGTGCAATAAAAGAGCTGATAGAGAAAATAAAAACTAGCTAACAGCATGAAAATTTCAAAGTATTCATTTGTGCTGGAAAAGATCTTGGAATGAGCGGTGTCCTGGGAAAAAGCAATCCAAAATTGGATTGATATCCCTGGGGAAACCCCTTTCCTAATAGCTTTGTGGATAGAAATCCAGAAAAGAATCTCTTGGTTTGATGTGAAACATTTGTATTGATCCTATATATCAGAAGTCTTCAAACCTGGCAGCTTTAAGACTTGTGGACTTCAACTCCCAGAAGTCTCCAGCCAGCTATGGAGACTTCTGGGAGTTGAAATCCACAAATCTTAAAGCTGCCAAGTTTGAAGACCTCTGCTATATACAATATTTGGATAGAAAACTCAGTTACAGTTAATCCTCAATTTACAATCACAATTAAGCCCAAAATTAATGTAGCTAAGCAAGACAATTTGCCCCACTTTATGACCTTTCTTGCCACCATTGTTAAGTGAACACTACAGTTCTTAAGTTACTAACATGGTTATTAAGTGAATCTGGCTTCTCCATTGACTTTGCTTGTCAGAAGGTCACAAAAGGTGATCTCATGGCCCCGGGACACTATAACTGCCATAAATATGAGTCAGTTGCCAAGCATCCAAATTTTGATCACATGATCATGGAGATGCTTCAATAGTCATAAGTGCAAAAACAGTCAAAAGTCACTTTTTTCAGTGCTGTTGTAAGTTCAAATGATCACTAAATAACCTGTTGTAATTCAAGGACCACCTGTATTTCAGTAACATTTCTTGTCATTCATCCATGGAATTACATGGATGTTATACATGCAGAGCAGTGGTGGGTTGCCCCCGGTTCGGTCTGGTTCGCGCGAATAGGTAGCGGTGACGCTGTGATGTCACCGAACCGATTCGCAGCATCCCGGATCCTGGCCCACCCGCACGCACCAACTTACCTTTTTCTTTAAAAATCGCCAAAATTAGCATTCTGCGCATGCGCAGAGTGCTTTTT
>JANHFM010003526.1:108364-120325 GCA_032468115.1 Grayia smithii | reverse complement strand
TATGGATGAAACATATAACAGTGATACCCATTGTCATCGGGGCACTTGGTACCATGTCCAAGAATTTTACAAAACACGTCAAGAAATTGCAGGTTCCTGCAATAACACCAGCGGAACTGCAAAAAACTGTGCTACTCGGAACATCATATAGTTTAAGAAGATACTTGGTTGATACCTTGGACGCTGGCAGCAACCCATATCAACCATTAGTACCAGTCAATAGTATTTGTGACACATTTTTAAATGTTCAGTTGACTCTCTCTCATGTTTAATGAATAAAAGATAATAATAGAGACTTAATATGTTAAGACTATAAATACGACTAATGCCAGAAGACATCTGATTCATCAATTGGGGAGCAGGAGATCTTTTCTTTAACTATTATCCTCCAACTGAATTGGATTACAATTATGCCATCCCTGGTCAGGATGATATGGTACATAAATAGTTCACCATTTATGGTTGACCTCCAGTTTTCAACCTGGAGACTACCGGTGGCAAGCCCTACTTCAGGGCTCCAGGTGGCATACGGATGGTATGATGACTCCATATCTTACCAAAGTGAGTGGTGAAAAGACCAAGAAGGGTTGACTTGAAATTTTACTGGAAACAATTCTTCTAAGGTATCCCATCAAGCTATCCCATCAGGCTAAACCTTTGGACATATTCTTAACTGCCTGGCTGCAGACTTCTTATCCCTTCTACCAAGAATTTCTTCCTTCAGCCCACCTCAAGAAAAAGTAACAATTGAATAAATCTTGTACTATAGTTTTGCATATGGGAAAACTGGTGGGGAAATTTTTCATTAGAATTTTACTTTTTAGCCAAATCAACCTATATAAAAGGGGTTACTGAGAAAGGGGGCATATAATAAAGAACAGTAAAGTATCGATAATATAAACAGAATTCTAAATAAAACCAACACAGGCAGCTTAACTGAATTACCGTAACTACTTGCTATTTGCTTGCAAGGGAACTTGGATTTTAGCATTCGTCCTAAACTCACTGCAGAAAAATAGTTGAAAAGGGAATATTTGGGCCTTTATTTTTGGATGCTGTTAGGCAATTTTATGCTGCTGCAATATTTGAGGAAGACTATTGCTTATTCAGATTAACTATATTATTATTATAGTTTGTCACACAATCGGTCAGTTGTTTAGACTAGAATTGGCATTTTTATCTACCTAGAGATTCTTTATCAAGGACTTGGGATAGGCAGATATTGTTTGAGCCTGTTAAAGGTATCATTGCAGGTAAGCGAGTAAAGCTGTCTTTTGCAATTGACTGGTGATTTTGTCAACATGAATGGTGTTCAAGTGGTGCTCCAGATGTTTTGAGATTGCAGCCAAGGAACCTATCACTTGTGGTACTCTCTTTGTTTTCTTTTGCCACAGCCATTTAAAATAAAGCATTGGAGTCTAATGTATAACAATAACGTTGTAAAGATACCATTAACTATGTTACATGTAGCATCATCTTTCCGACTGAGCTATACAGAATATGTATAGAGAAGAAGCAGGCTTAAAGAAAAATCCTAAAACTTGCTCAAACTGAATTTACTCTGGATTCAACTCAAGCTGCAGCTATTAGATGTTTCTAACATGTAGAGATAAGGGGTAGAGTAAGGAGGATGAATGATCTCTGTCTCCCTAGATTTTATTCCTTGCATAGAGGAGAAAAACTAATGAAAAACGTTATTGGTAGAAATAGCCATAAATATTCCAGCAGGATAATGTTGCTAGTTGGACCTAAAAGTAGGAGTGGGGTAGTTTCCTGAGGATAGTCGGGTATTTCCAGAAGCCAAAACAGAAATGGCCCTGTGGGCAGATGGAAGGAGCAATCATCCCACAAACCAGTTGGAGTTGTCCTGGTCACCAGTCTGTGACCAAACCCAATGTTTGTGTACAAAAATGCATTGTGTTTCCTAACTTTTTGGATCCTTCTGATTTAGCTTCAGGCTGCCTGAGGGCAGGCTAGCATTGAGAGGGAGGCTTAGCTTGGTGATGGCTGTTATCCGCTGGAGGGAGCTCATTCGAATTTGTTCAGTTACAGATATTCAATGCTGGATGCAGATCAACATCTAATAGATATCTCTTTTCCCCAGAACTGTCATCACTTTCATTCCCCATTTTTTCAAGGTTTTGTTTAACATATATATATATGGAATAGAATAAGATGCAACAGCAATCCTTTCCTATCTGGTGTAGGCAAAACACTGTTAAGGCTTCTGGAGAATTTTGTGCCTTTAAGTGAAACATTTCCTCTTGGCAGTTCAACTAGTAATTTTGCATGGATCTCATTTATGGGATTGATTAGTGAATATGTTTTCTTTGAATAGCTAATGATCCAAATCATTTTTTCAACATTATGATGTATAGCATTTGTCTTTGTAAGTTAAGGTAAAATTTATTTACTTTCTAGCTAGAATTGGCAGCTATTTAAACTATTGGGCTTCAAATCTGCCAAGCATCAAGCAAAGAATCATTTCATTCATAGGAAGGCTATTCAAATGTTCAAACTACTATGGGATGCTCAAATTACATTAAACTACTGTCAGATATAAGAGGGAGACTGCAACCTTGGCTTTCCCTCAGTAGGCCAAGTGTTTCATTGGAATTCATTCTTATTTGCAATAAAGGACCTAGTCATATTTGTAAGATATCTGCCAAGTATTAGAGAATATTGAGTCTTATTCCAGTATTCTTTAAAAAAAAATAAGAACAATACATAGAATATAGTTACATTTGTTTTGTTATTCTTAGCTTGGCTTTTAGGAGTAAGTTCTGATTCCAAGATTCAGTTTGGGATTCATTTGCACTTTGGGGGGAAAAAACCATTTTAATTTAGGATTGAATCAAGGCCAACACATGAATTAAAGCAGGCTGAGACCACCAGAAATTATTCTAATCTTTTCTTTTGGGGGGGGAGCGGGGTATTAAAGTAGAGGATCATCTTTATAGGAGCAATAGACAATTCCGGAGGATAAAGAGTGTCCAGTATCAAGGCAACAGGTGCAACAATATTAAAACCAGATTCTTTTAAATTGTGTTTTGGTTATATTATACTGTAAGGAGTTCTTGACTTACAGCCACAATTGGAACCAGAATTCGGTACAGTCATAAGTGTGATCATCATATGACCAAACTCGATTTTATGATTATTTTTATGGTAGTCAGAAAGCAAATCACCTCAGTCGTTAAGCACTCACGTGGTCATAAAGCAAATCCAGCTTCCCAATGGATTTTTTAAAAAAGGTTGCAAATTGCCATTGCTTGACTCTGCAACCATTTGTAAATACAATCTTGAGCACTCAAATTACAATCATATTACCACAGGGTTGGTACGATGATTGTAAGTGCAAGTACAAACCATAAAACACATTTTCTGTGGCCACTGTAATTTTGAATCATTGAGCAAACAGTCATCAATTGAGGATTATCTGTAATTTTGTTTTATTATTTCACCTTATTTATGCGTGTAACATTGTTAACTCTGACCAGAATTATATGCTATTGGCAGTTGTAGTTGCTCCAGTACTATTAAACCTTCTAAGATTTTGAACAAACAAATTGGGGAGACATTATGCGAAGGAAGATAGAGTTCTATATAGAAGAATCTTATCATTTCCTTATTTACTGTAAGTGGGCAATATTGATAGAGAGGAGACACATTTCTCAGCCCATGACAGGGACTATGCCAACAATCTCTGGACTCTTCTATTGGAAGGTCACTTGATGTAGAGGGGAAATGTTGTTTTTCCTCAAGTGATCTTGCTTAGGATCCCTGAAAGAATGAAGCAGAATTGCTGGGAGGTTGGTTTATCTATGATGAATCTTTAGATTTAGACATGGTTCCTAAATCTTCCAGCAGTTTTGTATGGCCATTCATTATGAAATGTGAAGAGGTGAGATACATTTAGCATTCTTTTTAGCAATTTATTCATTAGAAGAACTCTAATTAGGAAGCGCCTGTTGAACATTTTTTCATTATCAAAAAATAAGAACTGTCAGTCATTTGATTCTATCTTTCTCCCTTCCTTTACTTCCCAATCTTAGACTTATTTTTCAAAAAAAATTGTAGTTGGCTGTTTATCAACTCAACAGATGGCTTTCTAAAGAACTGAATCATCCCCCAACCTCTTGACTTTGGGCTGATATGAGATTCAGCTTCACCTCATACAATGACAGGTTTGGCTCAAAACTGCTGACTTTTATCTTGTTATTCAGGTCTCATAGGAATTGTTGCACTCCATGCTTTTACTGCATGTTTTCTTGAAAGTGGTTGCTGTAGAATGAGCAAAATGAAAATTAAATAATTCCCCTTCTCTGTGAAATAATAATTATTTGATCTAAAGATTTCTCCTTGACACCATTCACAGAGAAATCACTGTTCCTCTAGACTGGATCAGTAAGAAACTGTAAATCTGTCTGAGGCTGCAAACGTTACCCTTTTATTGCCCAGAAGTAAATTTACACAAGCAAGCATTACAAAATAATCCTGCCATGGAGAAGAGCATGCAGGTTAACTTAATATTATATTAAACACTGTGCAGATTCTCAATTTTCATTTCATTTCCATTAAAAACAATGTAATTAAGCAGTACTGAAAGTCCTGATGTGGAAATACTTAAAGCAGCTTGTATCTGTTTGGGAAGGGCAACATCTGTGCCTTGACTAATATAATTTAATAACACTTCTGACTTCCCTCTTTCACTTTCTGCCAATTTATTATCCTTATCACCTTTATTCCCTTAAAGATGGTAATTTTAGACTAGACATATATTGCGCGATTCTCCTGTGTTTCATTTACAGCATTTCTCAAAATGCTTAGGCATGATGTATCTTTCCTGTTTTCCCATTGTGTCCCACATTTTGTGTTTGTGTGTGTGTGTGTTGTAAAATAATACTGTGATACAGCAGAAGGGGGATATGGAATAGCTGGCTTGGTAGTACTAGAAAAAGAGGAAGCACCTGTGTGCAGCAGAGCACTGTGCTTGTGGTTGTGTCTAAGTGGAGAATGGATACAGGAAAACTGGATAAATGTTTCTCTCAATTCCAACCACTCAGATTTCACAGTAGAAAGGAGGTTCAATTTTGGGGGGGATCCCTGCAGTGTACATTTTAAGGTTTCATGATATATCTGCTTGGAAGGGCATGATAAGTGAGCATATGAAAAAAAAGTAGCATTATTTTAACTAAGTAATATCAAGAAAAATCAATTTAATCTAAGGAGGTTCTAGGTTTAGTCATATATTCCCATGCAAATACACCAAGACAACAGTTGCCGATGATTGACAAGTTAGAAATTCCGGGAAAGGCATCTCTTCTTTCTTTTAACACAAGAAGAATCTTTTTTTTCTAAGACAGATGCATGCATTTGCTTCAGTGAATATTTCTTTTTCCTCAGGATTCTTTTAGACGTGTGCTAATTTGTAGAGATTTAATTCTTTTAAACCCATGTGATTAGTTGTTCAATGTTTGTTTTATTAAGTGACAGCTTAATAGGCTTGTAAATATTAATATCTGAAATTGAACCATGCAGGTACTTTTGAAGACAGCTGGCACTCCAACCAGTAATTGTGTACACAGGACTTATCCGGCTATCTATGTGATAACATATATAAGATTGAGCTTCTTATGAAAAGGTTTTATTGGGAATAAATAGTTGAATACTGTCCAGAACCTCTTGCTGAAAATGCATTGGTGAAATCAGCAGAGATTTATGATCCTGTACTGAATGTTCCACTTCCATATGGAGATCTTCATAAGACTTTCTCCCCAGTTGTAGTTAATCATATTAACTTTGTTTTACCCTGCAGTGCACAGTGACCTGTGGAGGTGGCATGCAAGTGAGATCTGTTCAGTGCCTAGCAAATGGGAGATCAGCTACCGGATGCCTCTTGCATCAGAAGCCCATCGCATCACAAGCCTGTAATATAAACTTCTGTCCTCTTCCAGAAGCAAAAGGTAAGAGTCAAACAGTTTTCTCTTCTAGACCTCCATTTTTGTCTTTAAAGGAACCCTTCCTCAATATGATATCTTTTGAATGCTACTTGGGAATCATGAGATGTGCAATCCCTACACATATAACAAGGGTCAGATTGAGGAGGGCTGCTTAAAATTTGTTTCTAGAGATTTTGCTGAACCAATATTAAAGATATTGTGAGTATTCCACCAGGACTGCTTGGCAAGAGCATTTAGAGACTTCAAGTAGAATAATAATCTTCAAATTTCAAAATCCCAAACCAGAAAGAATTTTAGATAGGGAAAAAAATGGAAAGAGTAGGTTATGTGCGTAATAAGTTGCAGAACTATTTAGTTTAAAACAAAAGGAATTAGAGAATATCTTTCTATTATTTGAAGAAAGATGGGAGGCGATTTTGAGATGAGCTCCCCAACAGGGGGGAAAAAAAGGCTGAAATTCTCCAGTCTTCAAGAACATATTTCAAATTGTGAAGATCAGTCTAAAATTACTTCACTTGTCAAATGGATCAACTTCTGCACAGAACAAAGTAAACAGCATCTCAAGCATATTCAGGGAGAAAGAGAGAGAAATTAATATGTAAACACATTAATCTTTTCCATCAAGATATAGACATATACCATGAGAACTGGGGTATACATGCACACATGTACACACAGATACTTATAAAGTACATATATATTCATACACACACACACACACACACAAAAAAATACCAACACAGTATGTCATGAGTTACATATCACTCACCTTCAACTACTTCACAGGTCTTGAAGCTAAGTAATCTTATATGGTTGTCTAAGTGTACAGTTTTGTGTTTTTAACAACTCTTTAGCAACATTTTTATTAAACTTATGTAATGTTGTATCAGTAACATATAGGCAAAAGCAAACCTTGTTTTCTTATTTTCATAATCCATTTAAATAAAAACATTGGTCAGTAAATTAAAATGTCCTATTTTCCAAGCTTTAAGTAAATCAAGTTGTTGTGTTTTTGACTTTTAAATGCTGCATTTACATTTATTCAATATACTCGGAAAGCCAACTCTTAATTCAATGTATTTAACTACATTCATTATGTCTTTTCTGTTCATATTTCTAGATATCTTCTGTAAGGATTATTTTAACTGGTGCCACTTGGTTCCCCAACATGGCGTTTGTAGTCATAGTTTCTATGGGAAGCAATGCTGCAGGTCTTGTATCAATTCTAATTTGTGAGCATCACCTCTAAACTATAAGGCATAGCTCTGAATGCAAAATGAGCTTCACTTCTTAACTGGCATCTGAGCTGAATAAACAAGAGAATCTCAAGAGCGACTGGGATGCTCTGAAGCATCCTTCTCGGCAAGCAATATGACTCCAGGTTAAAAAAAACCCACATAGCCAAGAACTATGTGCATGGAGGAGGTTACATCCCACATCCTTTTCAGTATTCTAATGTGACCCAAGTGGATACCTTGTTCTTAAAATAAGTCAAAAGAAGGTGCTTTTAACGTAAACAAGGCATGGTTTATTTCCCCCCCAAATCTGAATATTATAGGAAGGAAGCTGATCCTTGAAAATATAACCATTTTTTTTTTGAGGAGCTGATGAGAGAAGAACATCTATGAACAATAACAGAGCTATTGGTGGAGACTGAGCGTTGAGTTTTCTTTATACCACAGTTTCTCCTGCTAAATAAATACTTTGGGAACCATCCACCAGCAGTTTTTTCTGACACGAGTCCTGTGGAAATTAGCAAGAGCTATTCCAAGTACACTGTTGTAGAGGAGCATATTAGTGGGGCTCTCACAAAAGTCCACAATATTATTGGCCTTGTACCAGCCATTTCGCTGGAACCTTAAGCTAGATTGCATGATTCCTGCTTACAAAGATCCTATAAGAGTAAATACTGTACCAGATTGCAGCAATTGAAAGGTGCTTGAGGCACTACTGCTAATAAATAAAAATTAACTAAACCTTTTGTTGAATATGCAGGATGCAGAGAAAAACAGGTAAAGCCTAACGATTCCTTTCACTTTTTCAGTGTGTGTTGGATAATAACATCTTTTACATTTGTCACTGTCAAATGAGCAATCATATTTAAATGTCCATATTTTATGCTTTACTCTTAAGTATAAAGAGTGTTCTGCTATCAGTGTTACAGAAATGGCTGATTATACCAAAAGTTTGTGGTTTGTATTTAAACACAAAGTACTGTCATGTTAGATTTCAGCACCAGAATAGCATAATGCACCCATGAATTGTTCCCCCTCTTCTTTTCTGGTTGTTAGCATAACCAGAAATTATTTGCAAATTTAGAACTACATAGAACATCAAAACAGTAATGTTAGAAAACAGGTGTCTTGCAATTTGAAAGAAAATGTGAACATATAAAATACTAGTTACAGCACTGAGAACTTTAGTTTTCACTAAACAAAGCAAGTTTCTGGTCCTCATGACTGTAAAGGAATATTCAAATGCACATGTGTGATCCATTTGCACAATCTTAGATACCGAATGGCTGGTGAAATTGAATAAAATGTGTCTTTAATTTCCAACCCCATTACAGAAATTAACAAAAGCTGAATAGAATTGACAGACTTTTTAAAAAAATACAAATATGGACTACTTAGAATGACATAAGCAAAATCAACTTTTCTTTGTCCAAAATTATTGATGCTTTTCTCTGTCCAGAATTATTGGTGCTTTTCTTTGTCCAGATTTATTGGTGCTGTTCTCAGATTTTTTAAAAACTTTTTTTCTTTTTGGTGCTGCCAATGAAAATGGGAATTTGAAAATTTATATTACCTGATATTTAATAAAAAGAAATTCTGTATTATCTCATTATTTATTTCATTGATCATATTGAAAGATTCATTTGGAAATATGTATTTTACCATTTTATTTCTGATATTATGGTTGCATTATTGTATTCATTTTCTTGCCTCATTTATTATTTGTGAACAAGTCCCATCAGATATGTACACAACACAGTCCCACTTCCAGAATCCACAGCAGAATAATACAGATGTAGAAGCAAATTGAAACATGTTACTCAGTAATTATCATGGGACAAAATAAACTGAAATCCTAGGGAAGCATTTATCCTTTACCTATTGGCATCTGGGTATGTATGTAGATGTAAATTCATGCAGACTCATTTCCTTTAATAAGTACATATGAATATATTTCTTCTTGAAATATTCAGTTTCTATTCACAATTCCTCAAAGTTTTGAAGACTATCTGTTGTAATCTTGCTTTCTTGCTTGTGCAGTGCATTCAAAGAAACATCACCCCACCCAAACTGATACACGTTAACAAATATCCCTTACCCTGAACCCCACACAAAAGAGAGCTAAAATAAATTGTAGCTTCCCATCCCATCCACATAATTATTTCCAATTGTGTTAATTTGTCTTGCTAAGCCATAAATAAAATCCTAGTGGTTCCTGTGAGGGAGAGCTGAAAAGACCTCAGGCCATCGTTCCACTTGAAAGACCTGAAGTCCAGGACTGAAAGGACATGCTAGAAATTACAGCAAATGGAGAAACAGTCCTGCTCGGCCTTAGGAAAACTAACTCTAGCTTTATTCTGCATTCAAATATATTGCAACTGAGCCAGAAATAAATCAGCCCAGCTCTCAAATGCACCGTCAATGTTGTGGGATTACCAAGGTCTGGAACAGCACACTTATACATGAGAAAGTTTGCCAAGCATTTAAAAAAGGTATGTGAAAATCTATATTAAAGTCCATTTATCTCCTGAGCCTTATTACATATTATATCAAATATGTAGCTTGGTTTTGGACGCAGACAGGAATGTATACATTTATGCTGTACTTTGTTTCTTTACTTTATCCATATTATAGAAGCTTTTCTACTGATGGTTGTGTTGAGGGTTTTTTTTTAAAGGCAGGATTTGCAGCTGTTTAAAGTTAAAAGATTACATTATTAAAGCAACAAAATGTAGCCGAGCATCTCGAATCTCCTTTTTAACTGAGAAAATTCTAGCCCTCATTGTTGCAAAGATATTCAGAGGCCACAGGATTGCTGAACATTTTCACAGTCCAATTTAATACTTCTGAGCAGACTAAGGACTGCAAAATAGATGGAGCTGTATCAGACATGAAAGAAAGGTGGAAACTACAAATATTGTAAAGACATTTGTTATTGTTGCTTTTTAAACTATGATATCTTTATTTTAAGACATTTGAGTTTTCATCAATAAAGGTAAAGGTTCTCCTCACACATATATGTTAGTTGTTCCCGACTCTAGGGGACAGTGCTCATCTCCATTTCAAAGCCAAAGAGCCAGTCCGAAGACATCCCTGTGGTCATGTGGCCAGCATGACTAAATGCCAAAGACACATGGAATGCTGTTACCTTCCCACCAAAGGTGGTCCCTATTTTTCTACTTGCATGTTTTACGTGCTTTCGAACTGCTAAGTTGGCAAAAGCTGGGACTTAGCCACTGAGCCACCAAGCCTCAGAAGAAAATAAACTTTCAGTAATCATGACCAGAGGAAATTTAGAAGGCTGCAAAAAGAAAAGTTGTTACCTATCCCTTAGGTTACGTTTCAATACCTTGCTTAGAACATATCATATAAAAACTGACAGAAAGTGAAGACAAAACTGATGAACCTAACAAATAGAGAATGAATAATTCATATACTAGTCATGAAAATTAAAGCCACATTCAGCTAAATATAACAACAAATTGGCTTTCCATAGCACAGACACTGCAAAACTTGTCAGAAAATCTATTAAACAATGGAAGATACAGGAAGGATCCACCCAGCCATCAAAACTTTATTTCAGCCGTTGATCAGAAATCCAGTATAATTAATAAAAATCTAATACATAATAAAACATTCAGTATTTTTCATATGCACACAAGGTTACCTCTGCAGATAGTTATTTGGTCTGACAGTATATCTGAATTGTTAAATAGCAATCATATTGCCTTTCTTGCTTTATAGATAGTCCTCGACTTACAATCACAATTGAGCCTAAAATTTATGTTGCTAAATGAGACATTTGTTAAGTGAGTTTTGTCCCATTTTAAGACTTTTATGATTTTTCTTGCCACAGTTAAGGGAATCACTGTGGTTGTTAAGTTAGTAACATAGTTGTTCAGTAACAACAATGGCTTTCCCATTGACTTAGTTCTCAGGAGGTCACAAAAAAGTGATCATATGACTCTGGGACATGGCAATTTTCATAAGTATGAACCATTTGCCAAACATCCTATTTTTGATCACACAACCAAGAGGTTGCTGCAATGGATGTTAAGTATGAAAAACAGTCATAAGTCACTTTTTTCAGTGTAACTTTGGATGATCATTAAAGTGTTGTAAATTGAGGATTACTTATGTTGTTTCTTAGAAAAAACAACAGCCTATTACTTAAATTCAAACAAGTTTTTCATCATTAATTCAGAGGCAATTCTTGTTTGATTGGAAGGTTTTAGGAATAATGTTTTTTTTTTAAATCCATTTTTTTAAATTCTAAAGATTCATAGCAGGTGGGAACATTCATATAACTGGGCATTTGTGACAGGGGCTAAGCGACCCAGTCCATTTAATATTTTTATATAGCAGCTTTATAACAGGAAAGGCGAATATATGTGTCCCAGGAAAGACAGCTTTATATTTTTAAGATGCTAAGAACAAAGTTCCCATTTCCCATTGCTTAACATATCTATCATCTCTTTATTGTTCTTAATTTTACTGTTGTACGTGTTCAGTGTTTCCAAGTGGTAGAAACTGATCCTTGCATGCAGCTATTTGCTATTATGGTTTTCCATGTAGGAGGCTTTCTAGTCTTCTCATTTTGTGCTATGACCAGGGTGGATAAAAATCAATGATTTTTTTTTTAAATCAAAAAAATCAGATTTTTTTAATTTAAATCGGATTTTTTTTATTTAAATCGGATTTTTTAAAATAAAATGCTTTTTGAGGAAAATATATTACCATCCAAAGGTTATTCCATCATGAAA
>JANHFM010003526.1:65140-77172 GCA_032468115.1 Grayia smithii | reverse complement strand
TGTGTGTCCAATCACACTTGGCCAATAAAGAATTCTGTTCTATTCTATTCTATTCTATTCTATTCTATTCTATTCTAAAAAAGACTAAAGTTTGTAGTATTGTTAAGTTGTAAGTAGTCACCCAATATGACAGGGGTATTTAATGTGTTCTAAGATAAGGAATGAATGTTCTCAGGAGTCATTTGAGACATAAGAAAGTCTTGTGCTCTCTTGGGCACAATTCCCACAACTGAAAGACACCTTCCATTGCTCCTCATATTTGTATCAGACATGCATATTATTTTGATAAGTTTACTAATCCAAAAAGGGGTCTGAAACTGCAGAACTGAACTGTTTGATTTATAACTTCTTCAGTGTGGCAACAGAAATGGCATCTTTAGAAATGAAGTTTATTCCAACTAACTGTGATGATAATGGTAATATTTAAAAAATATCCAAGATGCATGGTATCTTTGTGTGCATAGAAGGGAGAGGTTTTCCCCAAACTCAGAACATTTGCCTTAACTTCGGATGGGCAAAGAAAGAGGTAAAATATATGTCAAACTAGAGGGAGGTAGTAGCAAAGACTACTGTTAAATCATTTAACAATTGTTAAGAATAAATTTTTCTAAATTGGATGTTTCTAATTTGATATTATGCATGTAAAGTAGCATTCTTGAACACAATGTTTCTCAGATACGTTATTACAACTCCCAGAATTCCTTCCCAGCATATCTTATTAGCATTCTGGTGGAAATTCTGAGAAAGGCAACTGGAAGACTGACAAAGATCACTTTGATGTTTTTAGTAGTGAACAGGAAAACAAAATCAGACATCTTTTTTAGTGTCACTACTGCAGATGGTGTACATCCATTAATTTAAATTGGTTTTTCTCCCCTTTTTGGTTAATAGGCAAAGATTGATGGCTTCCCTAACAGAAAGCAAAAGAAAGGTGACTTTTCATGATTTGTATCTCTTTCGGGTGGGGGAGGAAATATTTTATTTTGATTCACAGTTTAATTTTTAATCTGATGTAGCTGGTTCTCTTTTCTTCTCAGTGTTGAAAAATGCAGAGACCCAGAGTGAGAGAGAGAATTTAGTAGCAAATGTGGACAAAGGTTGGTGATTTATAAGTACAAATCATTACCCTTGAAAGCAAAGACATAAAAGCGGGTAGTTTTTAAAAAAATTCTCCCAGCTCATCTACCAAAACAAGGATATTTTATGCACATGACAACACCTGAGAGGGAAAATGAAGGAAAATGTGTTCTTTCAAATGCTTTCCAGCTTGGTTAACTTAAAGTGATCTTTTTTTCCTTATCCCAGGTGATATGATTTAAACTTATGTATTTTTTATATGCAGATAGTATAGAACAAAGTAATTTGAATGCTAAGAAAAAAAAATCAGATTAAAATTTATATTTTATTTCATTTCTGGGTTCATTATTTGGTTAATGAAGGGACTAGCTGAAATTACAAGGAAATGATGCAATTTAAATTGACGTGCTTGACTTCTTGATATTGTTTATCATACCAATAGCCTGAATTCTCCAAGGAGTGCAAAACTCAGGAGACTTGTAGAGAAGGAAAAAGAGCCTTATGACTTAATACTTAGATAAAATCAAAATATGTACAGGAATATATGTATGTATGTATGTATGTATGTATGTATAATTGAATTCTGATTCTGTTTTGTGTTTAAATATTTATTTTGATATCTATTTTGGACTTATCTAGGATCCCTTAATTAATTATGTATTCTGCAAACATAGACCTTATTCCATGATGCTACTGGAAATCTCTTATTTCTTATAACCATCTTCATTGCTGATTAAACTGTATAAAAGAAAAACAATATTTTATTTGTGACAATTATTTTTATATCTCCATCAATTATACAGTTCAGTAGAAAGAACTCAGTGGGGTCCAGGATATCTGTGATTTTCCATTATTTTGGTTACTTTGGCACTTTAGGCCTTGGGCTTTGACTTTTTGATGACCAACACATTTTTTTTCAAACTTTGTTAAAGATTAGCTTTCTGAATTGTGTATATTCTACACATATGCCCCTTAACATTGTGTAGATATGCTTCATATTTTTGTTTAGAGACACAATACAATTATCCACCTGATTTTTTCTTTTTATTAGTGTCTTGAATTGCGTATGTGGCATGTCCCAGTGCATCAAATCACTTGTAAACATTATAACGATGTGGATTTATTTTACAGAAAAAATTAAATTTCTGTTGGAAGAACTCTGGCAGTGTATAGAAAACTCTGCAGGGAAAAAGCAGATCAATAAATGTGAGCACGCAATAGGTGAGATCAAGTACCAGTGCTTTAAAGGAAATTTAAAATATTTTTTTTAAAAAACTTATCATATTTTAATAAGAGTAACATTCATGCTTCCCCCCGCCCCCCCCCCCCTCTAATTGCTGGTTTTCCTGCTCCTTTAGAAACACATAGAAAGATAAGTAATTTCCAAATTTATTTGTTTATTATTAATTAAAGAAACCTATATAGCTTCCCAACTCACACACCTTAGGGTGAGACTAAAATGCAATATTCTTCCTATGCACTTGTATATTTGTTTATTGGGGGTGGGGGTTTGCCTGTGTCTGCCCTTTTTGTCTTCCCTTCTTTCTCTCCAATCTGCTCATCTTTGTGTTTTGTTCTTTCTATGTATTTGCTGTCAGTCTTTTATTGTGTGCCAGCCTTGTGTGTTTGATAGCATTGTAATCTGTTCCTCTGTATTTCTTTGTTTGAAAGAGAAAAGCAGAGATAAACAATCAGACAACATGGCCACCCACTCTTAAGAATGTGTAATTATGCCAAGATACTCTTTGAACATGCCATACATACCTACATGCCATACATATCCCCATAGCTATCAATGCTTAAGAAGTATCAGCACTTACACGCTCTACCTTATCACTTCTGGGAGAAACAATCATATTAAGGGATTCCATCCTACTTGGTTGGAGTTCTTTTGATCTATGGAGACAAAACTCTGGAGTAGAGATAATAATATTGTGATCCTTAGGCTCGATCTCTGCAGAAATTAAATTTTATTTTGTTTATAGTCAAAAATGCCTCTGTGCTCAAAGGAAGGATGTTTTCAGGTGAGCTTGTATAGTGCAGTATACAAGCTTTATAATGTTGGTAGCACCTTAAAGTGTGCACATATTAACACGAGACAGGCTCCCCAGGGTGAGAGGAATGGGCAGTCCTTTCATTTTTCTTCACAAGAGTAACTTGTGAAAAATGAAAGAGTTTATTTGGAGACATCACAGGAACGTTTCCCCCTAAAGGTGACACAAACCTGCTCTTCTAATCTACTCCTATATAAAATTCCCTGTTGGAATTTGAAGGGGAAGGGAAGGGAAATGTGTTTTGGCTAACCTAACAACTGGCACAAATCACTTTGAAAGGTATATTTTTTTCTATCCTAAACTTCCAGGGAATGGAAATAAAACACATCAAAGATTTTTTTTTTTGTCTTATAGAAAGAGGGCAAAATCCTGAAAAAGTGAAGAAATCTGAAAGAGCATGGCTATCAGAGCCCTCTACAGTGCGAACTTCTTCAACATCACTGAAGATACAGGTGGACAAAAAAATTGCTGGAAATAGTCACCTGATAGAAAATAAATTTATGGAGACTACTAAAACGAACAACGGTGGTATTTCCGATGAAGACAGGTGTCTAGATGGTTTTGCTGAGGCAGATTTTGCTACAAATACCATGGATCTTCTCAAGGAGCAGGAAGAGTTTGGTGAAAGTCTGCGAGATGTTTTGAAATGGATTAGGCCTCTTCCTCCTCTTCTGTCACCCATACAGTTTTCACCTGCTACTACTCCAGTAAGTTCCAAAAGGGGATTAAAATTAATATTTTACTTATTTAACTTCATAAATTATGTCAAGACTGTTCTGTCTGAAGGTAATTTTTTGGCCAAAAGTAACAAGAAAAAGACACTGATGTCTGTGATGATCTTCTAGCCAGCAGTTATTTCTGGTAAAGAAGCTTTATAACTTTCAAGAATGAACTTCTTTCTTGGGGGTGGGGGGGAGAGTCTTTCAAGATAAGAATTTCAGAATTTGAATAGATACCTTTTTTCTGTAGAGATAGTGATGAAATTGATGCAACAGAATTAGTCCATGTGGAACAAAATTTCAGTTATAACATTTGCAAATATCCGAACAAAATTTGTTGACGTGACCAGATTGTTTCAGAGAACTCCAGAATGTTCCTTTTCTCTATGAACTCTGCTGAAATTCTTCCATATTATGTTATTCTGGAAGCAGATCATATTTTCCAAAATAAAATATTGTTCATCAGAAATGATTTAAAGTATTTTGTTCACAATATTCCAGATGAAATAAGCCTGTTCCAGTGCCATATCAGCCCAGAATACTTCTAAGCAAGTTTGATATTTAAGCAATATATTTTTCAGGCTAATTTTTGTAACAACTATATACATTATTAATTAGTACATTAATATTTACATTTTCTCTTTTAAGGACATTTTATTTGGAGACATCACAGACTCTAGTGATGATGAAATGGAGCAGAATGCGCAAACACTTGAAAATATTATAGAAGAACACGATGAGGACAAACCAGCATCTAAAACTTTGCATTTGACAGAATTTTGCTCACAAGTTTTAAAAAACAGCAGTGTAAAGATTCATCTACAGGAATCACATGAAAGAGCAAAAAAATTAGAAAATGAAGAATTGGTGCTGTCATCTGACTCGATGCTCAGAACATCAGAGTACCTTCATGAGAGCAATATTAATTCAAAGACTGAAGAAAAACACCTAAAAGAAGATTCTGACTTTGAACAAATACATACAGCTCTTGTATCTCCCAGTACAGAGAAACTCAGTGAAAAAATGATTAGCAAAATAGAAACAAAAGATCGAATCTTCATTGAGCATGTGCTGAAAGAGACTAATGATTTCATTCAAAAGGAGGAAAAGAAAAGGTTAATTGAAACAAAAGAAGATGATTGGGGTCAAGGACCCAAAGGCAGTGAAGAACAGCAAACCAAAGTACCTATTTCAACTGCTGAAAACACACCAGTGACTTCTAAAAATGTGACGGATCCTTCTAATGATAAAGAAGGAAGAGTGATGAAAAGTGTTTTTGAGGCCCTCCTGACAGAATCTTACTCAGGAAAAGCAAGCCTACCTTGTGAAAAGCACAATGAACATATAACAGTAAAAGGACAAAATGTGGCACCTGAAAGAAATAATGAACCATTAATAGTGGGAAAAAAGAATGTCAGTAATGCCAGCATAACGTGTACGGAATCTATTGAAAAGAATATTAATTCTTTGGAAGCCTCTAACAAACCTCATTCTGTGGTGGAGGTAGGCAACCAACAAAAGGGAAGCAAGGTAAATGGAAAGAATGAGCAAGCTGATGTATTGAGATCAAATTCAAACATTGCAACATTAACTGAGGGTTTGAAGCAATCATATCATGGAGGTGAAATAATTGAGGCCATGAATGATAGGTCCAGAAAAAATGTGTCTGATGGAGCTAGTGAGGGGACAAAGTTAGAAGATACACCAAAGGAAAAACATCTACAATTAGAACAGTTACTTGATGAAAAAAAATGTATTAAATCAACACAAGAGGAATTAACTTACAAAAGCGGTACCAATAAGTTACCAACCCAAGCATCTACTGCTGAAGATTCTTTGTTGAAATCCGAGAGATTTACTGAAGCAAGTCAAGTATCCCTTGAAGTACACAATGTCACTGAAAGTGCTTCTCAAGTGGGACAAGTTGAAGATGCAAACATTACACCCAAGAGCATGTCCAAAGTAGAAAGCATTGGGAGTAGTTTAAACAGTTTCATGGAAGACTTAAATCCTCTAAGAAAAAGGCTTATGGAGCTAAATTATGAATCAAGGAAACTCACTGAAGTGGGAACTATACAATCCCTTAAAGTAGGATTAAGTGAAAAAGATTCACCTAGTTTGATGCATGGGCATTCACAAATCGAAAAGAATAGCTCAATGATTATAAATGAACTACCTGATAGAAAAAAGTATGCCATGGAGGAAAAAGGACTGAATTATTATTGTTCTGCATTAAATGAAGTAGCTTCAGCACAGAACATGAGCAATGATACAGTTCAACCAATGCAAAATATGTCACAGAGAAAAAATGGAGAAATTGAATCAGCCTTGTCTGTTATTATGACAAGTGATTCTGAGACAAATATAGAATCTATGGATGTTGTTTTTCCCTCTCCTGACAAGGAAAATGCTGATCACATTGATCCACATAATTCTGAGGAAAATCAGAAGAATAAGTCAAGAACTATTAAATCAGAGGGAGATAAAATGTTGAATCTGAGAGATATAAACTGGGATTACCACAATCCTAGTAATAAGAAAGATAAAATGGATTTTGAACAAGATAAAAATGATGCCACTTTCAACAAGCCCCAGGCCTCAGTTACTCTTAAAGGTTGCAGTAAAGACAACTCTGAAATGCTGTCTTCTGATGAATATTGTCCAAACAATATTAACAGCGTAGATACTTCTACAGAAAATAAATTGCTGCTGAATCATGGGGAACTTCTTATTCCCAGGAATAAGAATTTAGACATGCGGTCAAGAAATGATACTGTAATAAATATCAATGAAAAAACAGTAAAGAATGCAGATACTGTATCGAGTACTGAAATAAGGTCTAGAGGAATAGATGAAGTAAGTATGTTAGAAAATTCTGTTTCAATGGGGAAGTCCTCTGCTTCAGATTCATCAGAAGAAGAATTTTATCCATTAAGAAAAGTGAATTGCACAAAAATACATCCAGGATGTGCAGTGTCCAGAGATATGCTTTGTTCAATCAAAAATAGTGAAGCTAGTCTTCTACCCAGTACAACTTCTTCAGATGGTGTCAGACATGAGATGTTCCCTGTGGTCACAATGCAAGAATGCTCAAAAGTTAAAAAATCTGAAGTGGGTGACACTGACTCTTCTGTAAATGAAGTGATGAAAAAGACATGGGAACATTCATATGCAGCAGTATTGCCCTGCACTAATGAAAATACAATCTTAAAAATAGAAGCCTCTGCAATAGAAAAGTTAGAAGATAAGCAAACAGAAGAAAATGTTCCAACAGTTACTTTATTGCCAAGTCAGGATTTATTTAACAAGAAAACTATCTCTGGGAAGTCCTCTATGAATGATTTAGATGTTGATGATACAGCTGTACTGCATACAAAATACCCTCTTGGTAGGGAAGTCTACTCTGACTTACTTGTAGAAAAATGCAACATGGAATTAAAAAGGAGCGTTTCCACTTCAGAATCCAGCTCAGATATAGACCAAAGTTACACCATGGCTTGTCATATTGACGATGGCAGTGATATATCCCATAACAAGAGTCATGATATAAATAATGATAAAGGAAGCATTGCATCTAAGACCAACAGGACATCCATATCACCTATCTCTGAGTCTTCCAGTTCTAATAATAAACTACGAAAAGTGCTATCAGAAAAATTGGAACCACCGGTTCCTTCTGCAAAGAATAGAGTAGAACAAATATTCAACTCTTCAGACCTTGTCATGATTAAAACACAAGAAGAGATTAATGATAGTGATGATACCCATCTCCAGACCATATCTATCTGTCAGAGAAAAAAGAAAAAACAGCCTGTCCTACCAGCTGAAACCATTCTAGCCAATGTAGATACTTCTACACAAACTATGTATTATCCAAAAACTTTAACAAAAATTATGCAAGAGATGGGTCCACCATTACCTCCATTACTTCCACCTTTGCTAGCTACCCCTCCAAGAACTGTTCAGCGCAGTTCCCCTGTAGCATCAATTTCAAGCCAATCTTCCTTACCATCTCCACTTGATGAATTGATTTCTCCTTTACATAAAACCCCAGTTCCTCCTCTAAAATCAACACTGTCACAGATCCCAAAACACAAGTCTTCATCATCATCATCATCATCATCTACTTTATCACCCTCTGAAATGTCAGTAGGTCAGAGAAGTTTATCATCTCCTCTTCAGTTTTGTTCCAGCACTCCTAAACATGCCCTTCCTGTTCCAGGTAGACTGCCTTCATCTACACCTAGCAATTCTGTTCCACCTGTGCCTCAGGAAAACTCAGTGAAAATTTTGGACAGTATGTATCCAGAATTATCTGCTCGGGCAAGAACGCTCAATATCCTGAAAGGTAACATTCAGTTTAATAGGTCATCTTCTCTAGATGGGAAGGGTAGCCATCAAATTAGTGGCTTTAAAGCAATTGCTTCCCCATCAACTGCTTTTGTGAAAACAAGGATTAGATTTAAATCTGATCCAGAGAAGCTGCTTTCCAGTGTGAATGAGACTGGGAAAAGGAAGTTGCCATCTGTGACTATGCCAAAGAATGTCAAAAGACCATGTTTAGAGAGCAGCAGATCATCAACACCAAACCCCTGCTCAGAAGAACGCTCCAATGGTAACCTACAGTGCATTCCTGATGGTGACTCTCTGGACAATGGGAATGCTATTAAGTCAACAGATGACTGTAATTCAGAATCACTTTTGGAAATGGAGAAAACAGAGGATCCTGATATGTTGGCTGTGACTATAGCATTGGAAAAAGTTTCCGAAGCTTGTTTTGACCTATTGCCTGTTATTCGTAGCCGTGTTCTTGTTGGTAATACATCAAAGGTTCCAATAATGAGAGATGAAGAGAAAGAAGTTGTTTATGAATTTGCTGTTGAAAAGAAGGTCAGCTTTATATAATCATATTTTCATTTATTAAAATTAATAGTGAAAATCTGGAATAATACATAGAGCCTTAGTCATGCTAGAAGAGGCATTTAAGAGCTCTTGATGATGTATCATTGATTTCTAATTGCCTAAAGATAAGTATTACTTCAGTGAATGATATGGAGATTTTTTAAAATCAATCATAGCTACTAAGCATAGGTATTTAAGTCCCAAAGGCGCTTTTTCAAAAAGCAACTGGACTTGGTTTTTCTTTGAAGACGTTTCTTTGAGGAAGCTTCTTGGATGAGAAGTGAAACATCTTCAAGGAAAAAGTCCAGTTGTCTTTTGACAAAGCATCTTTGGGACAACCATGACCTGGATGATTGAGAATCTCCATAGACATAGATGTTTAGGGGTTTTACCTAAGCCAACATTTCTCCTTCTCGCATTACTATCTCAGAGAATCTGTCAGAAGTCCTAATCCCAACATTAGCATTAAATTGTCACTTACCTTTTTAAGTACTATAAAATGAAATAGCGATACTTTCTTGGAAGTGAAGTGATAGATGTCCCCATAAATCCAATGTATATTAAAGAGTGCTGCGCAGAGCAGCTTTCCATCCATGCAAATTTCAGTTAGAGAAAGGAAGTGCTTTGCTTAAAAATCCCTATCCCTCCTTTGATATAGTCCTCCTTTTGACTATATCACATATATCAAAGGTTAGTCTGTCCTATTGTTTGAGATCTGCTGGGTAGTCTAAAGGTCAAGTACCTTGGTGTGGGTTACTGTTTTAAAGATCTTAATTTGTTTAGTTTAACTTTTAATTTTTGCTGCTATTTAGATCTTTAGAATGTATTTTGCATGAATTCCATATTATTTAGGTGGCAGGACTACAGTTGTGTGATTATGTGAAAGGTTTTCTAGAGAATCCCAAAGGTGCTTTTTTCCAAGAGACAACTGGACTTCCTTTGTCTTTCCTTGAAGACATTTCACTTCTCATCCAAGAAGCTTCTTCAGAACTGTAATCTAGCTTGGTCTTTTCTGAAAAGCAGTAACTTTTCAATCCACCAGGCAGAAATCACTGCCAATGAATCATCCAGAGCCCCTCTGAGGAAGATGGGTAGTTAAGCAGTATGAAATATTCAGTCAATCAATCTTTTCGGTATAATCTTTATATAATACCACTAAGCCACCCAGAGTCCTTTGGGAGTTGGGCGGCATATTAATTGAAATAATAATAATAATAATATGGCCTTCCCCAGAACTATCTCTCTTTTTCCATCCAGTTGTGTCCAGTAAAATTGCATTTGAACCAAATCATATGGAAAGGGCTAATTTTTTTATAATCAAAGATTTGATATAAAAACAAGAATTAGAAGCTAAAGACCATAATGGGAATAGGAGATGATACAATAATAGTCACTAGGCAGGCAAACTTCTGGGATATCATTTTGAGTGCTTGGCGTATTTTTAGGTGCTTGAATTAAGGTTTGCCCAGCTTTTTTTTTCCTCTTTGGGAAATCACAGCGCCTTTTCTCAGTTGTTTGCCATAGTTTCTGAGAGCTGCAGATAAAGGTTTTAAAGCAGTGTTTCTCAACCTTGGCCACTGGAAGATGTGAGGACTTCAACTCCCAGAATTCCCCAGCCACCTCAAACAGTGGCACAATGTAAGTAGAACTAGGACATCAGTTGACTTGATAGGAACCAACTGTTGTTGAATTGCTACTTAACTCAGTCTATCAGACTCCCCTGTATAAATAACATACCTTAGTCAATCAACCGTTCAAAAAACATTTTACAATGGTACTATCGATGTGATAACTGAGTTTTTAAAAGTAGCAATTTTCAGAGAGTTATTAACCAATTTCTGAAAGAAAATAATTGATGACCTAAAACTGACTCAAGGAAAGGATGCAGCTCTTGAGAACTATAGTGAAAATTACAGTACACTGTCAGATATTTATGGATTCACTGCCACCTGGCTTTCATAGATGATGTCTTTCCACAAATGGATGGCTTTAAAGTTGCCTCCAGCAATATAGAGAACATAACTTTCAACCTTTTCAATTAAAATACTTTTTCATCTTTAGTGCCATGAGAAAATGGAAATAGGAAGCACCAATTGTTACCGGTATACTTGAAAATCATGATACTGTAGTTGATAGAAGCAAAAGAAGAGAACTAGCGAATTCTGCTTATTTAAGACCCTTATATAACCGTAGACAGCTCTCACTCAGTTGACACTGTATCTAAGGAAAAAGGCAGGAGAAAAGTCCAAGCAATAGATTCTTTTGTACTGTATTTAATGAGAGATACAAAAGGACAGTGCAGTGCTTTGGATTCAAAGGGGAAAAGATGCTATGGAGCACAGAGGGACATTTATGTAGTATCTGTCAAGAATTCATTACAGCAGCTGTATCTTCTTAGCATTGAGACTATTCTTCCTTGTTCTTGTATTGATACATTGCTAGTTCTGAAGATCATTGTTGTATCTGTTCATTTTACTATTGCTTCCTCATTATGTTGATACTTTTTGAAACTCAAAAGCAAGTATTGTTTTGCTTTTATAGTCCTTGGCTGAGCCAGCTTTACAGACTATTCTAAATAAGCTGAAAAAGCAGAAGATGTCCTTGGGCCATAATTATATTCAGTCCCTCTGCAGGATCTATGTTGGAATATGCCATCAGCTTGGAGACTTAGAAAAAGCACGTCTCTTCTGCTACACTCTACTTAAGGAAGGTATGGTATAACTTGCAGTTTATATGTTGTTATAAACTACCAAGTATATATAGAAGATTCAGAAGCATAACCAATTAGATAACTGTTACAGTTAGAGAGAGAGGACTAAAAAACTCATGTGAATAACACTCTAACTTTATCCCTCACAAACATCCAGTTTACTGCTTCAGAACATTTGACTGGCACTCATTTAAAACATTCTCATCCCTGAACTATATTTTTCAGGCAGGAACATTCTGTGATCTTGCTCTAATTGCAAACTATTAGGTTGGAATAATTTCCTACCTTTCTTCTGCTGGATTGTTATGGGAAGCTACTCTTGAGGCCATTCAGAGGTCTAAACTGAGGCACCTGCTTTTATTTATTTTAATTATTTAAATCTGGGCGAGCAACCCTTGGCAAGTTTTATTTTTTAAAAAAATGTTCAGGCTTTGACTGCCATAGGGATATTTGCTGGTGACTGCAAAGGGTGGAGCTGGAATTTTGGCCTTTATTATTTATTTATTTATTTATTTATTTATTTATCATATTTATATGCCGCCCATCTCCCAAAGGACTCTGGGCGGCTCA
>JANHFM010003526.1:16681-28018 GCA_032468115.1 Grayia smithii | reverse complement strand
ACAAGAAAGTGGCAGTTTTAGGACTGCAGAGCCAAATATAAAATCTTAATCTTCCACATATGTCATCATAAGGGCTAGAAAGGTGCTTCAAAAAAAGGATAGAGGTGGGTTTTTTTTGAAGCACCTCTCTAGCTAGTGATGAAATCCAATTTTTTTTTACTTCCGGTTCTGTGGGCATGGCTTGGTGGGCGTGCTGTGGCTTGGTGGACATGGCTTGGGCATGGCAGGGGAAGGATACTGCAAAATCCCTGTTCCCTCCCCACTCCTGGGGCAAGGATATTACAAAATCTCCATTCCCACCCCACTCTAGGGCCAGCCAGACGTTCTCTGAACTACTCAAAATTTCTGCTACCGGTTCTCCGAACTGCTCAAAATTTCCACTACCAGTTCTTCAGAACCTGACAGAACCTGCTGGATTTCACCCCTGTTTCTAGCCCTCATGATGACATATGCTGTCAGTCATTATCAACACGAGCTGAACAAAAGCTTTACTGAGGCCTACAATGCAGAGAATGATTAGCTCCTGTTTTCTGATTTATCACTGCTCCAATATTCAGGAGCACTACAGCTTAATTTTTAATGTAGTTCCAGAGTTGTATTGCATTTGCTAAGTTTACTGAAGTTTGTTCCTTCATTCTGGTCATATGCAAAATATATATTCCAAGACAGCACACTTGATACTAAGCAAAATGCCTACTACAATTGCCAATTCTCACAATTCAGTGCCTATTTCATTATTTAAACCCCTACACCAGGAGTGTTAAACTCATGGCCAGCAGGCCAGATGCATCATATGCTAGCCACGCCCACCCCAGTTTTAGCAAAGGGGAAGAAAGTCACAATACATCATGTGATGATGTGACAACACAGGTTTGACACCCCTGCCCTACACAATAAAAATAGCAAAACTCAGATGAACTTTTTAAAAATAACTCACATAGGTTGTGAGAAATACTGCACTGGCAAAATGACATCTAATCATGTCCTGTTGATCTTTAACATACCATGCTGAAACTGTCACATACACTACATATGAACACCAGACTTTGCAATGGAATGTGAAATTTTAGCAATCTGGAAAGCCTTCTAAACCTGGATCATTTTATCTTGAAGACTATTCCCATCACTGGCATCTGGATGGCTGTGTCCAAGCTGTTTGGACTATTCAGCAATAAATAGACCTGTTCCTTTTTTCAGTTGCAAGACTGACTTCCAAACATGAAATTAGCATTATTGTTATGGTAATGATTAGCCTTGGGACTCAAGTAGCTGCCAGGATAAGCTAGATGTCCTTAACCTTTTTTGCACCAATGCACATTTCACTTATCTTGACAGCATACAACATTTGGGCATTTTCAGAAAATGGTTGCCCTGGGAAGGTTGCTCTATCCTGATGAAGTTAATTCCTGTCATCATCACTGGTCCTCTAGGATACTTCCTGTTATCTTCACCTTGTATTGACTTTGTTCAAGGTCAGCAGGCATTAGAAAAACTATGAGTTATATTTTCTAAAAATGACTACTTTCATACCACAGCAATCTGTTTTTTCAGGATGATATCAAATAGCAATAGCATTTAGACTTATCTACCACTCCATAGTGCTTTACAGAGTCAGCATATTGCCCACAACAATCTGGGTCTTCATTTTACCAACCTCAGAAGGCTGAGTCAACCTTGAGCCAGTGAGGATCAAACTCCTGGCAGTGAGCTGAATGTATGCATTCTAACCACTGTGCCACCCTGGCTGATGTTTTGCTTCTCATTAATTAGAGAGAACCTGATTGTATAATGGCTGAGGTTGAACTCTAACCTAAACCACTCTCCCTACTTGGTTGTTGTTGCAGAAAAAAATTAGTTGAGAAAATGTTACGTAGACTGCCTTGAAGAAAGTCAGGATACAATCTACAAACAAACACTTATTTAGTTTTAAGGCATATCTAAAAGTCTAATGTCAAGGAAGATTGGATACCAGTGAAAGTATCAGCAGAAAATTGGGGGCCATAACAGGAAGACTATACCTATTCGTCTTTTTATTTCTTTTTATTTATTAAATTTATATGCCACCCTCTCATCAATAAGGCGCATATTGTAAGGCATATATGTGTGTGTGTGTGTGTGTGTGTGTGTGTGTGTGTGTGTGTAACTTCCTTTGTATGAACCATTCAGACTGTTTAGTGTAAAGGAGTATAGCTAGGCACAAATTTACAACTTCCATGAGATCTAAGTCTCTGACTTGAGAATTTCTTCCAAATCCACATCTATAGATCTTTTGCAGTTTTGTTTCTGTGGGTTTGAGAGCATTATGACACCATACTTGTTTCATAATACCAATACAGCCATTCCAGCTGAGTCTAGAATAGAAAACTGGCTAAGTTAATATAAGGAAAGCATGTTCATCTATTTCATTTCATCTCATTTAATATCTGTCTAGGTCTGCTTGGCATGCTCCACAGTTTATCAGAGGTAAACAACCTGAACAGATTATGACATGAATCCACATTAATTGACCAAATAAAAAAATCAGTTCTTATCTTCATCCATTCTTGCATGCAAGTTGTTTCCATGAGAAATGGCCTCTTTGGAAAGCTTTTTGAGTATGCTACATATACTATAATAATATAAGTCAGCCTACATTCATTTTTCTTGGTAAAACTCCCCAGTTTATATCTCAATCTGATCATTTGCTTATTTTAGAATACTGGGACATTGGATATGACACACATATGGGTGTACATCTGACTTAACACAGTAGAAACCACAATGGGGATATTATGTTTTCTTTCTTATAGCCTGTCATTTGACACAAAAGGATCTTAGTAGACCATTGCTTGGTCTTGTTTGTTTATATATTATCAGTCAATCTCACCTCATATAAAACAGCAGCGCTTGGGAAGAAAAATTCATAAATAAGTACATATTACACTACCCTCCTTTTCCCTATGCAACAGGAAAGAAGCAGGTATCTGTATACTTGGCATGAAATTGATGGCAAGAATCACAGCTATTTCAAGGTACACATGGCTACAGCTCACCCAAACGTTCTGATGCTGTTTGCAGTGGAGAACTGTGTTTGACTTTGGTTCCAGAAATACATGGGCCCAGATGAAGTAATTTCCTGTCCTGGCCTTTTGAAATCGCTCACTCAGG
The DNA here is from genome assembly GCA_032468115.1 of Grayia smithii. NCBI lineage: Eukaryota > Metazoa > Chordata > Lepidosauria > Squamata > Grayiidae > Grayia > Grayia smithii. The sequence continues at coordinate 24,871 of JANHFM010003526.1, read as the reverse complement.
ATGTCCTTGGAACCATCATTTAATAGGATGAAATGATAATATCCTCCTGCACATGAAATTTCTTATTGATGCTTTGTTAAGAATGCTACTTCTTACATTCAGAAATAAACTATAAACAGTACCTCTGAATGGTTCTCCTGTTGGATGAATAAAAAGGCCCCAGATAGAACAGACAGGATGAAAAGAAAAACAGTGAAAGGAATTTCCATCATTGCAAGCTGTTCTTGAAAAATATTTCAGAAGACAGACTACATACTGTAGATAGTCATGTCAGGAGCCCAACATGGCTTTCATTGCTTACAACAAGTTCCATATTTATTCAGACAGATGTGTTGTGGTCTCCCAGCAGCCAGCAGAGCTGGCAGCAGAATCGGACAGTGAGGAGGTTGGGGAGGAACATGGGCCAGTCCTGGGGCTGGGGAAAGCTCCAACGAGGGCTCTGCAGAGAGGGAGCTAGACAGCAGTGAGGCAGAGGAAAAGCTGGAGCCAGTTCCCAGTGTCCGCATACGCAAAGCTGCCAGAAGACAAGAACAACTCAGAAAGCAGGGATGACTTGGGAGTAAAGCCACACCTTGGAGGTAATTGGCCCCTCCCATAGGAAACAAAAGAGGAGCGAATGGGGAGGGGGCTTTTGCAGGAAACAATTTGTTCATTCAGTCGTTTCAAGAGTGGAAAGTTTTGTTTGTGACTCTAAGAGACTCTGCCAAATTTTGCCTTAAACTGTATTTGGAAACAAGTTATGTGGCAGCTTTCCAAGCAAGATAAGGTGTGTTGATAAATATTCCTGTGAAAACTGTTTGGACAAACCTTGCTGACTGTGAATGAAAGTAATTCACAGTCGTGTAAATAAAAGAGATTACTCTGCTTCCTGCTTTTTAAGGGAGCCTAGGTCAGAACAAGATGAAGTGTCTCTGTGGAAAACAACCCTTAGACTTCAATGTCTCATTAGGCACTAATGATGCATATATAAGGTTCCTTAAAATACTGCATTACATCACGGGTGTCAAGTCGTGGTGTCATGTTGCCATCACATAATGTTTTGCAGCATTTTTCCCATTTGCAGAGTTGGGGTGGGATGCGTGACGCATCCGGCCCGCAGGTGTTAGTTTGACATCCCTGCCCATGGACATAGTAGGTTTGGTTTTTTATTTTGGTGCCTTTGAATCACAGTCAGCATTGACTCCTGGAGTCTAATTAGTCCCTGTAGTTTTCCTGGCAATAGCAGAATAAGTATGCTTAAGTATGTATGTACTGTATTTGTTCTTTACTAACTAGGGTTAAATAGGTGTGAACTTCATAGCTAAAATTTAGATGAGCCTTTCAAATGTTTTCTTTCAAACCAGATTTTTGCAAACCTTTACTCAAGCCAAGAACTGATAACATATAAACATATTCCACTGTCCCATCCTTTTTCTGCTACTTTCTATTTCTCAGATAGTTCAAGGGCTGCCTGGTAAACCTCTCCTTTTGATCAGATGAAGAATAGGTTCCAGTAAACAGATCTGGACTATATTATTTTTCTATCAGAGAGTCTCAAGGAGCACAAATGGAGCCTCTCATCTAGCCTTTCCTACATGGATTCATACATTCAAAGAGTTAGCAATGAACTTCCCTCAAAATATGGACTGCTTCACAAGTGAATTCACCCATGCTTATGGAGCACATCATTTTATTCATGCATGATCACAAAACCAAATAGAACTTATTTCTCTATCCTCTCTTGCCAGCTAATTACTTCTAATTACACAAACATCGAGTATGTTTGCTTTCTCTTGAATGAAAGTTATTCACAGCAGGGTAACTGACATCCCAGCATTTGGCTTGTATTTGTCTTTCAACAAAACTACTACTCAAAATTTCTTGAGTAAACTTAAGAATCATGAGATAAGAGGATAGCTCCTTTCCTTCCTCTATTGCTGTTCTCTCTCATTAAAATGTGGATCATGTCCTGTTTTAGTCACATTCTTTTAAAGGGGCCAGATATTTTAAAGTTTTCTTATAGTCTATACTAAAATTATGCATGGAAGTTTACAGGAGCAGACCCAAAGAAGAAAAATAGCCCTATCTTCTCTGCAAACCTATTGACTTCTATGCACTTTAAATGCAAACTTTCCACAGATTTCTCCAATGCAAATCTCAGTTCTGTCCCATATTTTTCTCACCAAACAACACCTCTAATAACATGCCAAAAATCAGTAAATGCACGTGTTATCAAGTATTACTGAACCACTTTATCATATTATTTTGAAGGCAGAAATAGCAAATAAAATGCCCTTCAATTATGTCTATGGAGATTCTCAGTCATCCAGGCCATGATTGCCCCAAAGGTGCTTTTTCAAAAAGCAACCGGACTTTGTTTTTTTCCTTGAAGATGTTTTGCTTCTCATCCAAGCAAAGAATGCAAGGAATATAAATTCTTCCATTCCCCATTATCTTGTCAGAGTTGAAAAAGCTTCTTGGATAAGAAATGAAACATCTTCAAAAGAAAACCAGAAAGTCCAGTTCCCTCTTGAAAAAAATCACCTTTGGGACACCCTTCAATTATGTTACTGTTCTATGAATGGATTTGGTGTTTCCCTTGTTTGCACAATTATTTTTCTTTAATCATAGCCTTTGTTTTGTTGTTTTTTAAAAATCAGTTTGATCTTTTCTTTGATAATGAATATATAATGTAGATGGATTTCTACTTTTGTTGAAGCTGAAATCTTACAAATTCAAGGTCTAGCCTAATAACAGGTATTTCTCTGCCATCTTTCAGTGCCATCTTAGGTGTCAATTTTTGTTGGAACTATAATTGCAAGTGTTCACTGGCCATTGACCATTCTGGTTGGGACTGATGAGAGACCCAATAGCTTACAGGACTACATACCGGTAGTTGCTTGCAGCACAGGAGGATTATGGTCACTGGGAAGGCAGGATTATTTAAGATTGAAAGATGCTAATTGAGGGAAACCAATTTTCAGACGAGTGCCATCTGAGTGCCAACCCACTTCCACATGTTCAGCATGCATATATATTAATAGATATTCATAAATATTACTAAAAGCCCCTAAGACTAAGCCATTAAAAGCTGCTTTTTAAAACTTCCTGCTGCTTAGGCTTGTATGAAATATCGTTGTCCTCCTTTTAATGTAAGAGCTGTCTCCTACTAATCCTGCATTTGATTTGCCTAGGAACATTTTCTTTCAGATGTATTATCTGACTCAGCTTACACCATTCCTGTTTGCACAGAGAGCAATTCATCGGAAGAATGCTGCACTCCAGCCATTACAAGGCAGGAGGTATCCTAGCACTGGGCAAGAACCACTGAGAGAAAATGGCTTTTGTGAAATGTAAAAGTTGCATGGCTGTTAGGAGCCGAATTTGCTAGTGGGAGCTCTTTGAGACAACTAAGTCTGTACTGATACAACTGAAAAAGAAATATTTGAGTGGAGGAGTTTCTTCTTAGAATAAGTATCAAATCATAAAGATAATGTTGGGAATATTGCAAAACTATTGTCAGAAACACCATAAACACTTATTAAAGGAAATCACTTTTTCTATTAGTATTTACCTATTCATCTTTCTATGGCAGTTGCATACCATATTCACTGCCTTCTACTTCAGTACAATACATTTTGCTAGCAGCATTTGCCGTCCTACAAAGCACTGAATCTTGACCTCTTGGAGTTATGTAATCTAATATAAATTCACAAAAAAAGAATTTTTACTGTAAAATGCAATCCTTCAAAAAACAATTCATTGAAGGTATTGATTTAAGTGTCATTAGTCATTATCCTCAGAGTTTCTAAAACTTTTTTTTCAAATGCTTCTTTCATATAGAAATGGATCTCCACAAATGTAGCTTTTTGACAGAAAAGGCAGGTTCCATTTAGTGCTGCTGGGCCTTTAAAAGACTCTGATGGGGGGCAGCAGTATATTTCAAGTGCTTTTACATAGTGACTTGAGTTATTCTATTTATATATAAGTCCTTATTTAAGAGCTCAATGTAGTATACATACAGTCTCTACCTCCTTTTTTATCCCCTAAAACTCTCTGAGGTAGGTTGGGTGATGAATTTCCATGATTGAATGGAGACTAGCATCTCCATTTCCAATACCTTAACTACCACATTGGCTTTCTTCACATTCATAACATTCTACATTAATGGTATTTATGTCTCCATTTTTTTTTTGTCTTGGAGTCAATGGCCTATTAAATAAGTGTGTTTACTAATGCCAAAAGATTAAGATTATACTTGAGGTTATAATTTAACTGATTATTTTCATTACCTACATCTATATGGGTAAATGTATACCCACACATAAGTCTACGTATATAGGACATATATCTTTCTTTTAAGGTAAATTAAAATATAATCCAAACAATAATTTCAATTATTCAAACACTACACCTTACTTTGGATGAGGTATCTTCCAGATGTGGAGCTGAGGGACTATATCCTGCATTGTCCTCCTACGTAAAGCCCTGAATTCTGCCATTTGTCCTACATATGAATCTAATCAGGAAGCTTTCTGAATCTACTCTTTGAAATGCCAATATGATATAGGCCAAACCAAAACTATTTCAACAGTTGCTGAATCAAACATTTTGCATTCTATTCATGTGGAAGAAGTATAAGGCTATCTATAACCATTCCTCTGTAGTATTAGGGATCCCTGTAGTTCTTATGGTAAACTGATAAATCTTTTAAAATATATAGGTCTACAATGATGAGAGTTGTCAAATTTTATCTCCATCTCCATCATCTAGCAGAGAGCTTCTAATAGATCTTAGTGCCTTCTCTTCATAAAAGAACTAATCCTTATCTGGTTCAATTTGAGTCGTGGTGGCACAGTGGTTATGCAGGCTAACTCAGTGATCACTGGCAGGAGTTCGTTCTTCATCAGTCAAGGTTGACTCAGCCTTCCATCCTCCCAAGGTCAGTAAAATGAGGACCCAGTTTGTTGGGAAAATATACCGACATTGTAAACTGCCCAGAGATTGCTGTAAAGCACTACGTGGCAGTAAGTAAGTCTAAGTGCCATTGCTATTTGCTTTTGAAGTGGCACTTATGCAATCACATATAATATTACATATTAGTTAATTATGTAACAGATTGCAGTCAGACTGAACCAGCAGTGAAATCCAGCCAGATCTATCCGGCTCGTGCGAACCCGTAGTGCCAGTGGTGGGAGGCTCCGCCCACCCACTAGGACGTTATTGCGTCCCATTTTTGACCTCCTGTGCATGCACAGAAGAGGAGTGCGCTCCCATTCCCGAACCAGTAGCGAAGGTAAGTGGATTTCATCGCTGGACTGAACCTAATATGCACATCCATATGTTGCTACTCTTTCATATGTATACCGATATACACATGCAAACATATAACTATCATGGCCCCTTGCAGTTCAGAATTTATCACTATCTTTCTAATGGGCCAATTTGAAATTAAACTTTTTCAATATTAAATTCTTACCCCAGTAACTACAATTTCTCTTTCCCAAACAAATTGCTTCAAATTCTGAAGCTACTATGCCCCAAGTGATCAGGGAACCTGCAATTAATGTGGTAGCCAGAAGAAGAAAAAATATCAGTCAGTGTAATAGAAGATTCCGTAATGTTCTGCTCCCTGCCAAAGGGGACACGTCTTAAATGGAGAGGAGACGCATGCCAGATGGTGCTGAAGCAAAATTTAATTACACAGGACAATTAATGACAAAACACCTCAACTGAACCCCAGAAAATTGCTTTTTACTTCATTTTTGTTTTGTCACCTGAACAAATAGTGAAAGCCACTATTTGGGGCACAGGTTTTTGAACAATAGGATTTCAGAATAGCAAAATGGAACATTTCAGAAAAAGCATTACCCCCCAGGAGAACAAAATAGTTGTTGTTTTTTTCTCTTAGGATTTTAATGCTTTATTCAATGCAGAGATAAAAGCTATTTTTATAATTGTAATAATTTCTAAAGTCACTTTAAGGACAACAGCAGATTATTTTCTTTTCCAGAGTGCAAACGTCCCAGGTACTTCTGACCATCAAATTCACTGCAAAGTCCTCCAAAGTTGGATATGTTGAATAATTTCAGTGTCCTTAGGTGGGAACAAAAATCAACAGGAATAGTGACTGTCATTTTGAATCTCTAGCAAGGGGTTGGCAATATTTGACATTCACTGTCAAATCTTCTCCTGATTCTTGTAGTTCCAGTCAGGGGTGGGCTTCAAAAAGTTTAGCAAGGGGATCTCTGCCCAGTTGCTGGGTGGGCATGGCCTAGTCGGCCTCCTATTTTGCACCACAGTGGGGCGGGGCATTTTTGCCCTCCCCAGGCTCCAGAGGCCCTTCCTGAACTTCCAGTAGGCCTGTTTTTCACTCTCTCTGAGCCTCCATGCACGCCCTGCACTTACCAGCATCCGAAACAGGCCACTTGGGGATTCCTGGGAGGGGTGGAGCCAGCCAGGAGTGGGACTTGGGTGTTCGAACTGCACAGAATCTTAGCTAGAGGTTCTCCCGAACCCCTGTGAACGCCCAGCAGCTCACCCCTGGTTCCAGTGCCTCCCGTGTGACCCCATGTCCTCCCTCCACTCCATGCTTTCCTTTTCTCTCTACCAATGTTGAAGATGGCAGGGAGGGGAATGTTTCCTCAGGTGCTTTCCAACATATTTAAATACAACAGCTAGAAGGAATTTTGGAAGAGAAGCTCTTTGTAATTTAAAAACATTCCCAATTGCTAAAGATGTTCTATCTTGCAAAAAAGAAAGTGCTTTCCCCATCTAAACTCCAAGGATCCAAATCTGAATAGCTGATTCTGATAGAAGAGAATATTTGTAGCTCAGAATTGAACAGTGGGGTCCTTGGTGCTCTCTCTGAGCTTGGGGATTTTCTTGCAGATGTTTCATTACCAAACTAGGTCACATCATCAGTGCTGATTCAGCTGGAAGCACCAGCTGCCCAGTGTTATAATTACACCAGAGATCCAATACTTATTTTGCATGTTCATTGATTAGCAAAAATGTTCAGTACATACTTGAATTAAAACTGGATGACTTTTCACTACTCATATGAACTTTTCCTCTTGTTCCCTGGGTTAATCCACTGTTTCCTCTTTTGTTAGTATTCAGATAAAGCCTCCCCACCTACTTTTAATCTTAATAATTCAAAATGGACTAAGATTCTCTTTGTGTTATAATATTTTACTTTCTTAATAATTGTTTTCTATTCTACAGTTTTGTTGGTCCTCATATTTTGCAAATGCAAATAGTAAACATTTTTTAAGAGAAGCAAGTTAGCAATTTTTCAAGAAGCTTCTTAGTAATCCCAAATCAGCTAAATCAACTGCATGATTTACTTGTTATTATGTTGTGTTTATTTATATCTGGTCTCACTAACAGCCAATGATGGCCATTAAACTGAAACTCAATATAATCTGTGGAAATTGTATTTAAAGACTTGTTCTGCATCCCCCTAAAGATAAGTGAGCAACCTTTCTTGGCTCAAGGGCTATAACTTCCTTACCTGCTAGAGATCTGCAGAGGATTGAAAAGATGGTTGTGTTTTTGGATGGAGTGGAACTATTTTTTTTTTTAGCAGAACGAGGCTGCAAAGCAAAATGAAAAAGCAAAACACTCCCATCTTCATAATTATTTGACCAGGGGAAGTATGAGGACCTAGAGCCGACAAATGGGGATTTTTGCTGCCAAATATCATGATGTGATTGTAGTGATGAACAGTTCAAATGCAGTGCTTGGGGTGTGCATGCCATCTGCAGTTTGTTTTCCCTGATTCCAAAGGAAGATGACTCCCTTTAGGGTTACATAGGATCTCTGATGCATGAAAATTTCAGCTTCTGCTCTGACTCTGATACAAAAAGCATGTCTCAGAAATCATATCTGGGTAGCCTGTTTCGGCAATAACTCTGATATACTGCCACTGGATGAAAGTTTTAGAAGAGATATTATAACTGAGTGTTTGGATCACATGAAGTTGGTATCTTCATTGTTTCCAACTCATTTCTGGCCCAATTCAAAAAGCTGATAAGGACCCTGCAATATAATCAGGCAAAAATATATTCTCTTTTAGATCCAGGCCCTAACAAATTTCAGAGTCATAGCTCTGAATCAGGGGTGGGTTCCACTTACATTTACTACCGATTTGCAACGAGAGAGCACACATGATCTGCCATGCACAGATCATCCATGATGACGTTGGGG
>JANHFM010003525.1:790490-801058 GCA_032468115.1 Grayia smithii | reverse complement strand
GGCTGAGGAACTCTGGGAGTTGAAGTCCACAATTCTTAAAGTTGCCAAGGTTGGAGACCCCTGGTCTAGTATACCTGAATCATTCTCAGTGTATAAACATTTCTGGCAAAGATCCCGTCTTTGCCCAGAAAGAAAATAATGTCTATTGAACATCATTTCTATTTTCTTCCTTTTTTTAAATATTGCTACCAAGGAGAAGAGAGCAGTATTCCTGATTTGTTTTTTCTTTTTAAACTGTTTTATGAAATGTTATATAGGAATTTATTTTTCAAAATCTACTTTGTGTATTCCATCAGGTCTAAATATTGTAAATCTCTGTGGGTTCTGTTTCACATGTAAAAGAGAACAGAATAGCCTGAACTTCCAAATCCCATATCCCAAATCCCATATACATAACCCCATGTTTTTTTTAAAAAAAATTGTACTTGCATGCTTCAAGTACATAGTGGATAACATGGTAAAACATTGACTCGTTTTTGGTAATTGTAATCATTTCTCCTGCTATTGTGTGTGTGTGTGTGTGTGTGTAGGGTACATGTGCACCCAAATGTGAACTCCTTTTCTTCCCACTCACCCCATCAGTTTACGTATTAAGCAGGAGTCACACCCTAATAGTAATGTGACTGGTGGCTTGAAGATGGCCTATTTAGTTGCAATAAAATGCCAATTGACTTAATGTGCAATTGAGAAAGGAGTGAGATTTATGGCTTCAGTTTTATGATACTGTGGACTGAGTGAGCTTTTGAGCCTTTCAATACCTTCAGAGGAAAGGAGATCACCAGCAGAGTTACTTATTTATACCTTTTCTCTTTTCCTACCAGCAGTTTTGCAATAAATAGTGTTCACACTGAGTTTAATGGAAGCATGTTCAAGAAAGCAAGATTGTGACAATCTAAATCTGAAATCTGCATATTCACTATAGATCACCAGGAAAAGAAGCAGGACTTCCCTTCATATTCAGAGTACTACAAAAAGCCAATCCACATACATGTCCCTTTGTCTGTTTTTGCCTTTTGCTATGTTTGATTTAGTACTATGCACAGATGGAAACCAGAGTTTTGTTTCAAAATATTGTATACTGTGTACATAGAAATCAGAAGACAACCTGCTGTACTATGGGTTTTCCTCCTAATTCACTTGGGGTGGTAATAAGGGAAGAAACCAGAGACAGCCCACCCTTCCACCATCACAAACTCTGGGGGGACAAGGGTTGTGCTTAATACTTTGGGGGGATGGATTAAAGGGCCACAATGTCCACGATTGAATCTGAATAAAATGAAGCTAAGGTGTTTTGTTTTGATTTTAGGTTGTGAGGGTGCCTTTATTAGAAAATAGGATATACACATGATCTCCGAGGCAACAATAGTTAATTCTTGCATTAAGCAGAATGAGACCATTTCCTCTGAAGAACTGAAACCCCAAAAGTTCTATCTGTGTGTGCCACATGGTATATGATCTAACCTTAAATTCACTAATACAATCCCACTGTTAAAGTAAGATTCAACTTCCAGTCTGTTAGATTTTTATTTGGAAGGAAAATACAGTATCATTTGACCAGTCAAAATAGCAAGGCAACAGAATGGATGTGTGACCCATTATTAACTCCAGGTTACTTAACCCAAAGTCTAGGTTTATAAAGCAAACAAAGTAACAGTAAATTGTGATTCTAGATATGGTGTGAGCACTAGCAATGTTGTGGGCCACCACTGTTAATAACCAAAAGGCAAGGATGGTAATTGTTCCACTAAATAAGCATTCTGGTGTGGGGTGTCTTGTTTGGTTTTCATTTAATTGTTTGACAAAATTTCCCCCATGGATACAATCGATATGTATATAGATTTATCTATATTACTCTTTTTGTATCCATTCCTTACAGCAGTCTTTACACTGGAGGAACACTTGAAATAATGTTTAGGAAGCCCTGCATAAAATAGCAAAGACAAGTGAAAACCTCACATTACAATTAACTTCTAACATACGGTTTTATAGCATTTACAGAGTAATAAGCAAAGCTCCAGTCTGGTAGCTGAGTCATGGCAGGCTAAAATTGTCCGCACTTTGAGCACTACCATTGTGCAGCATTCAAAGTTTCAAAAATGATGTGAAGCGTGTGTTTTTTTTCCTCCTCCCAAGCTCTCGCAGAGCCTCAGTTGAGAAAGGATACCTTGAAGAGCTTAGGACGGTCCCCTGCCACCAGTCTTTTATGAGCCTGAAAAATAACTTGAGCAGAGAGCTCAGTTATTCCAGGGGCCTCAGGTTAAATAGCAAATGCAACCCAGATTTTATTTTTTGTTATGTGAAACAGAACTGTTCAGCTGTCTTGGCTGTTGTAAATATATACCTGTTCTTCAGCCACAAAATAAAGAATTGTTCTAAAGGATGAAAATAGCAAAGAAGTATCTTACAAAAGTCAACGAATTGTCACTCTTGAGGGACCAGATGGAATCAAGAGGATCACATCAGAATGATCCTTAGCACACATTCTCTCAGACAGGGTAATAACTGGGCTGTAGCATTTTTCTACTAATGTCCTTCATAGTGACAGTGCTCGTTTATGTGTCCTATTGAACTTCTTGCTGTCTGAGTTCTTTATTAACCTGTTTCCCTCATGGTGGTTATCCCAATTTCTCCAGTTTCCCAATGGATACCATCTACAGTGTCAGTTATTTGCCGTCTTTTCTACGTAAAACATAAAACAAGCTTTCTCATGAATAGTTTGGTTCCATCAAGCCTGGAATACAGCAAAAAGGGTAATTTTATGTAACTGGAAAGAAACGTAACCTTCTGGTTTTAAGGAATGGATGTATGATATGAGCTATTACCTACTTTGAAGAAGTCTAGCTTCTCATGAGATGTGAGGTGTAAAATGATAGTGAGTAGTTTCACTTTGCACACAGCAGGCACTCAGTCAATCCCTATATCTGGATCAGAACATACATGCCATTCAGTTCAGCTTTATATTTTTTTTTGAAACATCAGCAAAGAACAAAACAGTTAACTAGCAAAAGGGGATGAAAGGTAGGCTAAAATAGGGGAGTGGGAAAGAGAGAGAGATGTGATCACCAGACAAAAATTATATTGTCTGTCTGTCTAAAAACACAGAATTTGTCAGATCCTTCCTTTGTTCTTCACCATGAAGAAATAAGTTGATGATGTATCCAATGAGCAATACATTTCTACATGGTCTGTTTTAATGCTAAGCTTACAGATTTATTTAATTTTAAATCATTGTCTGCATGAAAGTTGAGTCATAGCAACTGGACTTCTTTTTTCTTTTTGGTTTGAAAAGTTTTGCTGCTTATCCCAGTAGCTCCTTCAGACTGAAAAAAAGCTACTGGGATAAGCAGTGAAACATTTCAAACCAAAAAGAAAAAGAAGACCAGTTGCCATGACTCAGCTGCCACACAACTCTATCCGATAACCGAGAATCTTCATCAACATATAGTTTAATCTATAGTTTAATGTGCATCTTTTTTCTCTTTTTTCTGTTAATTTATTTTCTTTTTTGTCACATAGTTTATTTTAATCATTTTATCTGTGGGTTTATTGTCCTTATCTGCATAACCAATAACTACCTTTTTTTTACCTGCCAATTTCATCAATTTTGTACTTCACTGACATTTTTTTTAAAAAAATGAACACAGTTTAGAGCAACCACCAGCATCCTATGAAAAATACAATTGGAAACTGGTAGCTTGGTTTCTTTCCAAGATTGATTGATTGATTAAATGGCATCAGGTTTCTGTTGGTTATGACCGCATAGATAGATTTTTCTCTTCGATGATCTATCAAACAGGAATTAATAGTATTACAGGCTATAGCAAAACACTTCAGTGGAAAGAAAACTTGCTTCTGATGGGATTAATATTAAATGAATGGGTTGTAAATTGGTCTTGTACATTGGCCCTAAAGTTGTTAATAACAGCAACATTCCTGAATTGTATTTACTTTCTGGAGGGAACCCCTCCAGCTCTGAGCAATTGTAGGATATGTTTGTGGTATGTATGTGTTCTGAAGATTACAGTAGACAAGAGATTTGCTGCTGGCACCATAGGTTGGCCAAGGTGTGCCCTGATGCAGACAAGGAATATCATTCCTACGTGTAGCATTTATTAATTGACTGTGGTTGTGAAAAAAAATTCATCATTAGTGTATATACATAAGTGTATATCTAGCTGAATGTCTGTGGTGTAGAAAGACTTTCTAATCCATGCTGGCTGCCTGAGTATTCAAGATCTTTATATTGTTTTTACTCTTAAAACATACAATAACAAAAAGCTATATAAACACATTTTAGAATATCCTTTTTTTCAATATACCTTGAATATATGGTTTCCCCAGTATTTGTGCTTGAAAAATATTAGCTCAAAGTACACACTGGTGCCTAAGTATTTGGGTGAATGGAGAGCAGCTGTTATTCATTCCTATAAAACAATGGTAGATCCAAGGCCATTTGGGGTAGCTAACATGCAACCAGGTTGCCAGCACAGCTATTTCTGTCTTAGTAAGGGGAAGGAAATAAAGGAATACAGGAAGGTGCACCATCACTTTGAGATACACCATAGATGGGGCATGGTGACAAGTTGTTGGAAATCATGCAAGCTTCTTGGGTTGGTTGTCAGTTGCAAAAAAGAAGACTGCCTCTTCCCAGTGTTGAAATATGTTTCCGCTAGCCATCTGTTCAAATGTTTGCTGTCTGTCTTATTTTATATAGACAATGGGATTAATTGCCTCAGGCAGCACATTGTCATAGGCCAATCCCAGCTGTTGTTACTGATCAGCTGCCTACACCAAAGAAATTGTTGGAGAAATTCTCCTCACTCTGGGGAATATTTAGCAAAACAGTATTTCTCCCTCCTCATGGTATTGTTGCCTGCAGTTTGCTTGGAGAATTCAAAAAGCACATTTAATGTTCAGCTATGACTTACTGAAATATCTGCTGCCTTTGCTAGAGCAGATGAAATATGCAGAAAAGGCAGGAGGTTACAAATAGTCCAGGAAGATAATAGGGAAAATCAAAAGTTTTGGTTTTATACAGGAGCAACTTTAAAGGGCGTCTGGAATAGAAGCATTCCTAAGCCTCACACACAGAATTTCTACCCTACATTTAAATTTAACTCAACATTCATGCATCAGGGGAGGAGATAGTCACATATAAATATTGAGTTAAAGATATCTGGATGGAACCTGATGGTTAAGAACTCTGTGTGTGATAAAAAGAGCATGTCTTTAGCAATAGCACAATTTTTTGATGTTTCTAGTTTCTCAAAGCGTACTGTGCTGCATCTACTTAGTCCTACTCATGGTTAATTCACTTTTTGCCTCTCTCTAGATTGCAGTGATTTTTAAGAGAAGAAAAACTGTGACTTTTATTTTGTGTCATGGTGCTGTAGCATGCAGCTAATACAGTGTTGAGGTCTCCAGAGACAGGTGTGTGAGCTCAATGAAGGTTGTATAATAATTGAACTGAAAGTAGAAGAGGGTTAGAGGTGGGCACAGAATGAAAAAAAAGGATGGCAAGGAATTTTAATAAGCAATGAAGGAAAAAGGTGACAGAATAGAATCTACTATTGCTAGCTTGTTTGGTGGCTTTGTTTATCCTAACTGCAGTTCAGGGGTGGGTTCTACCCACCTTCGCTACCGGTTCTCTTTGTGCACGCGCGCGTGTGAAATTTGCATGCGCGCGCTCGCTTCGCTCACACGCGCACGTAAACCGCACTACAGCGCATGCGCAGAAAATTTAATTTCAAAAAAATCACCGAAAAAGCGCATGTGCAGAGACCTAATTTCACCGATTTTTTGTAAAAAAGGTGAGTTCGGCCGCGCGGGTGGGCCCGGGTCCGGGACGCTGCAAACCGGTTTGGTGACGTCACAGCGTCACCGCTACCTACTCGCACGAACCGGACAGAACCGGGGGCAACCCACCACTGCTGCAGTTGTTTAAAAGTCTGTTCTATGGTCCGTGAAAATTGCTATTCTTCAGTGAAAGACTTTGAAACTACTGCTGTTCCTAGTCTGTATGACCTCTGACAGTCATGGATGGGTCATTCTAATTCCAATCTACATCTGGCTTGTTCCACAGATGTGCACATGGATGCAAAATTGGGAGCATACATCCCCTGAAATATGAAGAATTTTGTATGTGCTTTATATTTTCTAAACAAGGAGTCTCAGTGATAAATTTGGGGAAATAATCTAATGAACAGTTGACTCCACTCTTGAAACAATCTAAAAAAGATGAGCCAGATCTACCCATTTTTCAGAAGAAGTGTATGTAGTTCTGCAAAACCCTGTAACATTCTATTCTCAGTTTGATAACTGGTTTGAAGAAGACAACAATTAGAGAGGAACAAGCAACTATAATAAATGGAATAAATGGAATGGAATGGAATTGAGAGGAACAAAGGAGCTACTTTATATGAAGGTTCCAAGAGCTGTTTCATTCCATCTTGCCATCTGATGCCTTATTAAAAAGCAATGATAGTCATTCTTAGTTCTTTGTATAAGCACATGCCATACACTGATATGCACATTAACCCCCAAATTAGAAGTGTGGGTATCTATATCAAAGTCCTGAATTGGATCAGGATGATGGTGCATGACTTTCTTACTGGGACATTTTGCCCATCTATACCTCTCCTACCTTGCTCACATAGCTATTTATTAAAGAAAGTCCATTATCTTACCTGCTGTCAAATAAAGATTTTTTTATTATACATATTTAAGATGGAATCTGGAAATATCTTGAATTCAGAAAGAGTAGCACAATCTATCTGTTTGCATCAATCCAATTTTGCAGTCATTACTAATGCACATCTGGATTCTTCACTATTCCTTGTATTATGGTATAATGTGGCTAAGGGAAAATATAGGGTGGATGGATGAATGTGGATGGATGGACAAAATGGTGTTTTCTCTGGTCACTTATTCGAAGATAAACAATAATTACAATAGAAAATAACAAATTTTCATGGCAGGAGTGTGATAATTCTGCATATAAATATAGCAAATAAATACATTTTGCTCTTGGAACTGCAGATATATTTTCAAGTTTGCAGCTTGATATCTAAGAAACATAAAAATGGTTATACTTTATTTAGAAGAAAGACAGTTAAGTGGAGACCTGTTAACAGTGGCCCAGTTCAAGAAGCTCTTGTCCTTAATGGGCACTACAGCATTAACTTTTTAACAAAAAAAGTAAAGCCAAACCCAAAATAGGAACAAGTGTAGTCCTGATAAATGGAAATCGTTGAACTGCCTGTCATCCAGAATTAAACTGATAAAGTTCTAGAATGTATGTATGTATGTGTATGTGTATATATATATATATATATATATACTAAAAAAATTAACTTTGACAGGAAGCAGGCAATATTCATATTTAACTCTGAGGTAAATACAGGAACTTGGTAGTAAAGCTTCTCAGATCCAAAATATTTTCCCTGTGAAAATCCTCCATTCCCCAAGTCTTGTTCCTATCCTTTTTCTTTCCTCCAATCTACAAAAAGCCAAAAGTTATCATTCCCTGTTCTTCTGAACAGAAGAAAAATACCATCAAAGACAGCTTGAGGTCAAGCCTTCCCAGGTCTACAAAATGGCAAGTCATACCTTGGCCAGCTCATTTACCCACCCCAGTCTCAGTTAATTTGAACATGGCAGCAAAAAACATTAACAGCAAACATTCACCAGCTAACAAGAATGGTGGCTTCCATTGTTATGTCCCTCTCCAAAATTCCTACTAGCTAGCCAATTATGCCATCCTGCTGGCTACTAACAGCTAGAAAGCGGCTGCAGGAAATCAAATGGAGTTCCTTCTCTCTGGTTTTCTGCTCGTGTTCTCAAGACAACTTCCTTAGCCCTTTGCAATGAGAGATCATAACCGGGAAGAATTTTGGAAGGCGGGAAGGTTGAGGATGCGCTTATGTGAAGTGGAGATGGCTTAACTGGAATGGTGTGAAACTTTATGTCCAGATGCACAAGGTTGAAGAAGCACAAGGTTGAGGGGAGGGGCTGCTTAAAGCACTCTTGCAGGCATGAAACTGGGACAAAGGACATTAAGTGGAAGTGATCTGCCTATAGGGATGAATTAGATGGGTATGGTAGTTGAAACCTGGCACTATTTGTTAAGCAGATACTCACATCTTCTTTGAATAGGTTTCCACTGATATGTTATCATCAAGACATATTTACAAAAGGTATACTTGCATTGCTAGAATAGATGCAAAGAGCCAAAGCCTCTTAGCACTTCTCCTGGGATGTCAAGTCCACTGAACTCAAGAGGATCTTCTGGGTAAATACTGTGCGTTCTTTATCACCAGTGTATATTTTCACACATTGCCAGTAAAAGGCTATAGCAGGGCAGCTGCACAATTGCATTCTGACCATAGGCTCATCCTCTGGTAGGGCATATTTAATATGCCAGTCAGGACAGCAGGAAATGCATTTACCTCTTTAGTGCATTTGGCTTAACATTTGTGTCCAGTAAACAGCATTTCCTTCTATTGTGTCTTTTTAAAGTCACAATGATGATTAAATATATCAACTAATTATTCAAAGTTTCATTATATTATGAGGCTTTGGAGGCTTTCAAATTATTTTCATTATGCACTATGTAATAATAAAATGCTCTAAGCAGCACACAGATAATTCCTTGCATGGTCTGTGTGATTTCTAATTGTTTGAATAAAAGCATGTGATTGAAATGCCACATAGACACACGGCTGCACCCTCTGAGAATAAAGCTTTTCTCCTCTTGCTGTTAGCAAAGACAAACATTTGAACATGGGGAAGGGGTAAGACAATGCAGGGCTGCACTGCAGAAATTAGACAAACTAAGCCATTTAATATTTTTTTAAAAGGTTGAAGAGGCAGTAGGAAAAGTAAAATCTAAAAGAAACACATGACAACCTGAATAAATGTCTGAAAAACCCCTTTGAGCTTCTTGTGAGGTTTTTTTGACCATCAGGAAAGCAATGATAAGTAAAGGTGGTATATGTACCTCCTTCCATTTTTCCTCACTGTCTGCAAGGTAAAAGATAAAGGAGTCCCTACAGATTTTATTCCACTAGTAGTTGCTGACTAGTGGGCAGTGCCCATCTCCATTTCAAGGTGCCATTGCTGTCCAAAGAGATAGTCATGTGGCTAGTAGGACATCACAGAGCACTGTTACCTTCCCACTGAAATGGTACCTATTTCTCTATTCACATTTGCATGCTTTCGAACTGCTAGGTTGGCAGGAACTGGGGCGAGGATGGGAGCTCATCCCATTGCATGGAGCTCGGCTCTCGAACCTGGACTGCTGACTTTTCAGCTGACAAGCCTGGCATTTTAACCGTGAGCTATCGCACCATCCTTTGCAAGGTAAACTGGCTACAAATAACTGGTCCAAAGATACCCAGGACAGACTTGAACCTGGGTTTGTCTCCTAAGTTCAGTTTTTTTAACAATTGCATCACACTGTTATTCTCTTGCTGATTTATAGTAGTCCAGGAATAAAAACAATGCATTCATAAAGCTACAGTATAAAGGTTGCCACAGGTACAGTGATAAAGTGGTCATATGTTCCTATTAATTAAAAATTGGAAAGCATTGAAGCATCCTTGGAATGAGAAAAGCCAGCTGTCACTTGCTTCTTTAAGCAACTGTAAAAATATTTCTTCACCTTGAAGGAAGCCAAATTTTCAGGGTTTGTTTATTTAGATACATTGCCATTGGAGTCAGACCAGGAAGAAAAAAAATTCTGTCATTTTTCTTTTCAAAATGCAAAGTGATCAGCTTTGCATTTTGATTCAGTTCTATTCCAAGGACTAGGATTCTGTTGAAGAATTTGGAATTTAGAACATTATCTCTCCGCTCTCAAATACCATCCAGGATAGCTATAAGGTTACATAGAGATACTATAACTGGTCCCAGTGCATCACTCGTCAATCAGAATAGAGCTGGAAGAAACCTTGGAGGTCTTCTAGTCCAACCCTCTGATCAAGCAGGACACCATATACCATTTCAGATAGGTGAATGTCCAGTCTTTTCTTTAAAAACTCCAGGGATGAAATACCTACAACTTCTGAAGGCAAGCTGATCTATTGGTTACTTGTCCTCACTGTTGGGAAGTTTCTCCTTAGTTCCAGGTTGCTTCTCTTCTTGATTAGTTTCCATCCCTTGTTTCTTGTCTTGCTTTCTGGTGCTTTGGAAACTAAATTGACTCCCTCTTATTTGTGGCAGTCCCTCAAATACTGGAATACTGCTATCATGTTACCCCTAGTCCTTCTTTTCTCTAGACTGGCCATACCTAATTCCTGCAACCATTCTTCATGTGTTTTTCTCTCCAGGCCTTTAATCATCTTAGTTGATTTCTTAGATAGTTAGAACTGCAGAAAAAACAATTGCTACCAACCTGCCTTTCTTTGAGGACCTGTATGCTGCACAAGTCAAAAAGAGGGCTATAAAAATATTTACAGACCCCTCGCATCCTGGACATAAACTGTTTCAACCCCTACCCTCAAAACGACACTATAGAGCACTGCACACCAAGACAACTAGACACAAGAACAGTTTTTTCCCGAATGCCA
>JANHFM010003525.1:669655-680246 GCA_032468115.1 Grayia smithii | reverse complement strand
AAAGAAAGAAAGAAAGAAAGAAAGAAAGAAAGAAAGAAAGAAAGAAAGGAAGAAAGAAAGAAAGAGAAAGAAAGAAAGAAACCACCCTATTGAGGTGGTTGCAGAATCATGCAGCCTATAAAGTTTCAGATTGGTGACCCTTCTTAGACTCAGCTGGTGCTTCGTTTCAGTTCCAAAGATGCTCCTTCTCTCTAGGAGCCCAACCTTCAATTCTGAATTAATACTTCTGCACCATTTCACTCTTTGTTCCTCAACGGGGCCACCTCTGTCTTACATTGGATCCAGAGGTGGTATTCAGCTGGTTTGCACCGGTTCACGCAAACCGTTGGCGGAAATTTGGCCAAGGTCGGCGAACCGGTAGCGATGGCTGGCAGGCTCTGCCCCCGAACTGGTCCTCCAATTGCTGCTTGCTTGCCCCACCCACGTCATGTTCTTCGCGCACACGCATCCCATTGCCTTGCAAGTCCATTAGGATACACATGCGCGAAGAACATGGTGGCGACAGCAGTAGCTTTTTCCATGACCTCTGGTACTTTTCAGTGGCCTGTGGCCAGCCGCTGCCTCTTTGAGGGCTGCTGGGGGTCCCTGAAAACTCTGGTCAACTTGCCTTCCAGACTCTGGACCAGCTGTCATGGAAGGTAACTAGCTCAAACAAAGAGGCGGGGGGGGGAACGAGGATAGGGCTAAAGGAGACGAAACGGGGGTGACTGGCAAAGGGGGTAGATAGGTGGAAATTCCAAAAGTTTTCCTACCTTTTCCTGTGGGCGTGGCTAGATGGGGGATCATGTGACTGAGTGGGGGTAGGCATGAGTGATGTTAAGTTGGCCATGCCCAGTCAATCACATGCTCCCCACCTAGCCATGCCCACCAAACCGGTAGCAAAAAAATTTAAACCCACCACTGATTGGATCACAAGCTATTAAACCAGATCAGAACCAAGAACAGTTGCAGTTCTGTAGATGTCAAAGAGACTGGAGACTTTACAGCCTTCAAACAAACCCCAATCCAGGATTGCAGGCAAAACAGAAGCCTCAGAGTCAATACATTTACCCCCTGACACTCAGACCCAGATAATTATCACCTCCTCCTCCTCTTTGAAAGAGAGATCTGGAGCTAGCATAGCATAAGGTCCAAGTTCAAATCCACTTTATCCAGCCAAGCTGATTGATTTATTTGCTAGATTTACGCTCTTTTACCTCCAGGAGCAAAAAAAAGCAAACATAACTACCATTCCTGGCTATTTGGGAACCGGTGCGAGACTCTGAATAAGCAGACAATTTAAAATGCAGTGGATGTTTTATGGTTCTCCAAAGAGCTTGCACGGTGCATCCCCTCCAATGAGACTTCCTTTGCAAAGTCAGTTCACTTGTACTTGCATTGCTGAGGTAACGGAACATGATACCAATGGTAACATTTAACGCTTAATGGTTCGGGTGAACAATGACTCTCTCTCTTCATTTCTGTCTCTGTATGTGGCATTGTTGCGGAGAACTTAAACAAACAAAACAATCTTTACAAGAATAATAACATCTTTAGGAATGATCCTTTCTTCAAAAATCAGTCATTAGGAACTGTGAATGGGGAAACTTTATTATTTACTTAGACTCTACATAACCTCAAGAATTCACCTGAAGGTAATAATCAGGCAACCCAAGACTGACAAATCAAATTTAATGACTTCCATGAATGCACACAAAAAAATTTCAGAAATATAACACTCAAATGTCCCATGCTCTTAACAAAAATGAATTTGTAGCACAGAAGGAAAACTTCCAGATTTACGGATATTGTAAACAAAAGGTTCGTAATGTAACCAGGATCGGATGCCTGTATGCTGACTTTCTATATGACCCCATTATTCCTTCCATCTCTGTCACTCTGGGGGCAGCCACCCCTTCCTTCCCCTGCAGCTGCTCTGACAAAGGTGAGAAAATAAATTAACTTGGGAAATCCTCAAAAACTGCCATAATTATTTGCCTCACCCAATTATTTCCTTTTAATTGTCAAGTGACTAAAGCTGCACTTTAAGCATCCAACGAGTGAATAGGTCTTCGTGTTCTACTAACACAACCCATGTGGGAGTTTACTTTTCAAACCAATTATTTTTTTTTCCAGTCCATGCAAGAAGGAATGAGGTTAGGCTGGCCTTGACCCTACTGGCCTTTCAGAAGGCTCTTTAAGAGGCTCATCAGGCCTGGGCATCCAGTGGTGGTATGCAGCCTGTCAGTTGGTTATATTTTAAAACAATTTATGGATTGTATTCTCCTGCAAATTAAGTTTTAAACTGTTTTAATTGGCTTTTCTAATAGTTTTTGTTTATAACTTTACATTTTTTGTAAGTGAGCCATTCACATACACACACGGGAGATGGACAGTTGAATGAATAAATTGAATGAATGATTTGTGCACACTGACAAACCCAAGATTATCACCCAATCTTCATGGAATCAAATGTATTTTCTGCGCAAAACCCAGGAGTATACTATGGCAGTTCCCCATGTTTAACCAGCAATAAAACACTTCTCCGGGCACAATGTTTGATGTGGACATGTTCTAGCATGTTTCCTTAATGATGAGGCAGATAATATAGTCAACGGTTGGGTTCTGCCCAGCTCCTATTGGCCATCTCTTACATAAATATATCTCCTTGTACCTCATTATCAACAGTTACCAACCACAGCCATTTTGGCATGGCTTACAGGAGAGACCAGACACTTTGCTTCCACTGAGACATCTATATGTATATAGATCTATATCTTTATATAAATATAGATCTACATCTAAAGAGCTGCGGTGGTGCAATGGTTAGAATGCAGTACTGCAGGCTACTGTGAAGCACTGTGAAGCGGTATATAAGTTTAAGTGCTATTGCTATTGCTAAATATAGTAGAGAAATTCAAGGAGGGTTGGACTTAAATCTCTTGTGTGTGCGAAGGGACTCAAGATTCATGATGTGTTTGACCCCTCCCTTGGGTTCAGCCTGATCATCTCCTACAGCCTCAAAAAGAGGTCTGGCACAGCTAGCAGCCACCTAATGAAAAGCCAGGTAAGGCAAACTTCATCAGATGCAGTTGGAAGAAGATAGTGAAGATGAACTGGGGTGGCAGAGATCAGGGCAGGAAGACCAGCAGAGGTAGCAGAGTGCAAGGTGGCCAAAAGGACAGAGATGGAGTGGGTGAAAAGCAGGTATAGGGAAATAGAGCTTTTCCTCAAGCACCTGAATTTTGAATTTTCATCATGTGATCAAAATTGGCTACTGCAATGGCTGTAACTTTGAAGACCAGGCATAACTACAGTTTGTTCAGCAACCAATTTCAAATGGTTGCTGAATGAATGTCAAAGACTACCTGTATACTATATGTGTGTGTGTGGGGGGGTGTATGTGTGTGTGTGCGTGCATGTGTGCATCTTGAGCAATTTATCTCTTGAACAATTTGCAGCCCTTTACTGCACATTAAAAGTCACCTCAAACTTCAAAATGGTTGCATACACAGTACACTGCCGATTATTGCAATTTTCCACTGTTTTATGCACACAACACTTTAGATAGACATACTCATTACTTTGGTGGGCAGATGGATTGCCTACTCTCGGAGTCAGCCATGTCCACTTGCTGTCAGCACTGCTGTTCCCTGCAGCATTAGTTGAGGAAAGGGCTCACTTATGATTAGTCATCCCCACCTGCTTCACCCTGTGCCTTTCTCCGTGCTGTCAGCCAGGCTGTTTCTGGAGGTAGGTTTGCTGCTACCTCAGGAGCAAGAAGTAACCCAAAATAGTTCAAAATTTGCCCAAGAAATTATACGTATGGAGCACTTCCATGGCTATGACCAGTTAGGCAAATACTGCTTCTATTCACCCAGACCCGCCCCACTGCCCATTAAGGAGAGTGATTGGTGAGTTCTTATCCACCTGGAAAGTGACACTTGGGAAATGAAGCCAGGAAAATCCAATCATTTTCCATAATTTATCCTCCATTAAAACAGTAAGGACAGCACCAGTTGGCTAGCTTCACTGCTGAGGCAGAATAGGGATCGGTAATGAGGGCAGCACAATTTATGCTGGTGAACTTTTCTGCCAGCTCACAGACTGGAGGAAAGTGTTTTAACGTGACTGTCTGGCTGTGCTCTACAATCTAATTCCCCAAACAAGCTGCTCTTTTTATTATTCAGGAAAGATAATCATAAATCTCCCACATTGTAGGTAGTTCAGCCTTTAAGAAGGAAAGAAGAAAGACATCCTTTACTCTTTCAAGCTTTCTCCAGTACAGGACAACTAACCTAAAAGCTGGTGACGACAACAACCATCACCACCACCACCAAATAGCAGTGTATCTGCTGGCTGGCTGTTTTCCATAAAAATCCAGAATGGCCTGGTACAGTTAGAGATATGTTGGTCTCATGAAGTAGTGTGAGTGCTATTTACAAAGAAATGGAGATCAAAATGCCTCCAGCCTTGCAAAGGATTTGAGAGGAAATCTAGGTGTTCTAATACTGGAAGTATGTTAACTCTAAAGCCCAAAGGCAAATATCCCCTTAGAACCTCTGCCAAAAGTTTGTGCCAATTTTGAGCTGTTTTGTTTTGACAGAACTGACGGGGATCAAGCTAACAGTCCCATTCTAATGCAGAACTCAAAGCTACTAATTTATACGAGGAATGTTGTTACTGTTCATCCTGTTGCAAAAAGCAAGCATGGAAACGTGATGGATTCAAGCTCATTTAAAAGAAGCATGAAACCCAAAGCAATGTTCAAACCAAGATGACAGACAGACATTCTGCTTATTTTTGTCTTCTCTTTAATTCCTCCCGCTAAGGAAGAAAGCCAAGACAAGCTGACATCATACAAGATGCTTTATTAAATAAGGCCTCCCAGCCGATATGACGAGTGGTCTTTTCCAGTGCTATGAAGTTTACGTAAGTAGCTTTATCTAATCATGTTTTTACTGCCATTATAGCTGCAGCTGACCCAGATTAATAAATGTCTCACTAGTACTGATCATGTCAGGCAAACGCCTTAGTTACTTCTCTGCTCTTTATGCCTGAAGTCAAATTCATTGACCTAATGAGAGAAACTGTCTTCTCTCTGCTTTTTGTCTACTACATTTCTGTCAGTATTCATGGTTCATTCAACAGCCTTTATGGAATACACCCGGTTTCTGGCATGCCGTGGACTAATGCCAGTCCATGGACTGGGAGTTGGGGGCTTCTGTAGTACACTACTACAAGTCCTGGATTTAAACAGTCATTCCATCAGGAAATGTTCCAGCAAATTTTGAATGCTTACTTTCTCTCACAATAGAAGATGACTTCAGTTGAAGCTTAGCTGCTGCCAAAAAATATTCTGCAATCTGAGAAGAAATTAGAAAATTGAGAAAAAGCTTTTGCTTCAGTTCAGGTCATCACAAAATTGAGATATAGTCCTCATCTCTAGTAAAGCTTCCCCAACTTGGAGCCCTCAAACATGATGTTTTTAGATAATTTTAATTGTTTAAAATATGGCCCTCAAAATCTAGAGTCCTGCAACTAGAGAACTCCAAAAGGTGTAATGTTTATAACAGACATTGTTAAATACAGGATGATCAAATCAAATATATTTCATTTATATTTAATGTTCATTATATTTAGATTTACTGCAAATAAAATTTAGTTTTTGCCCTAGCTATACCCAAAATAGTTTTCCAAGGCAGCCCTTGGCCACGTAAAAGCTGTATACTTATAATTAGCAAGACTCCTGATCACTGCTTTAAAATCCTGATTAAGGGGATTTTAGACTTAAAAGAGCTATTTAAAATGAGTTTTCAAAAATAAATGGATGGATGTTTGGGAAATTATTTTTAATATCATTTCCATCCTTTCTGTTTCCCATTTATAATTCTTCAAACTCTCATCTCATTCTAATGTCTTGTTCACTTTCTAATATATTATCAGTAATGCTCTCACATAAAACATTTATTAATCCATGTATCACATGATAAGGAGTAGCTGCAGAGTTTGGTCAATATAAATCTATAGCAAATTGATGTCTCAGGGAAACAAACCTAGCTTATTGTACAAGACTCTGATCAGATAAATGCACTGAAAGGAAGTATACTTCCTGCCTCCTCAGAAGTAAAACTCACTTCCCTCAGGTGCAACAGTAGGGGATTATATCCTTTCTGCTTTTTCCCTCCTCTTTTCTATAGAAAAAAAGAAGGCACTGTTCTCTTGGTTGTGACATAAACTTGAGTTTATGTCACTGTGTAACCTGAGCTGCCATCGATGGGCAATTGTCAAGATCCAAGTGCCCTTTGCAGCAGAAGTTCATTCTGACTGTGGCTTCTTCACCCAGCGACTAAGTTGCCCTAGAGAAGAACTAACCTCTCCCTTTGCAACTGTTTATATCTGAGAAGAATTAACTAATTCTCTTCTTGCTCACAATTTTCATGAGCTACCATGAGACTTTTGGCCCATTGTCAGGATTGCAAGCCTTCTCTTGCAGCAGCATCTATTGGTCTCTTTCAGGAGACAAAACCTTTTGCAGCCGCTAAGTTACCTGCTTGCCAAAAGGGGAACTATAAAAACAAGAGTTACCAGGAATGCTTTCCTTCTCTCCCACCCCAGCTGGCATGACTTGTGCACTAAGCATTGTTTTTTTCCTAAGTCCCAATAGCAGGAGCAAGCAGCTTCTTTATGTGGTAAAATGGAGTTCCATCTACTTCACCTACATAGGAAACTGTCCTAATACATCAGTTGCAGAATTCTATATGATCACTAGATGGCAATGAATAGATGCCAAAAATTCTAATTCTTTGATGTCATCTACTGGATCACCACTAGGGACACAGTGGCTCAGTGGCTAAGACGCTGAGCTTGTCGATTGAAAGGTCAGCAATTTAGTGGTTCGAATCCCTAGTACCGCGTAACGGGGTGAGCTCCCATTACTTGTCCCAGCTTCTGCCAACCTAGCAGTTCGAAAACACATTAAAATGCAAGTAGAAAAATAGGGACTACCTTTGGTGGGAAGGTAACAACGTTCCATGTACCTTTGGCATTTAGCCATGCCAGCCACATGATCTTGGAGATGTCTTCGGACAGCGCTGGCTCTTTGGCTTTGAAACGGAGATGAGCACCGTCCCCTAAGTCGGGAACGACTAGCACATATGGGCAAGAGCAACCTTTACCTTTACTGGATCACCAGATTTTTGCAGTCAAGTTGTGATTATCTTATATTTGATCTGAGTATTCTGTCCACCTTGTCATATCTTCAGCTGCTCAAAGGTATCTACTCCAGGTCTTGATGCTGCTTTCCAACTAGAGATGCCAAAGATCAGATTCGTGGGTTCCTGCCTGCAAAAGGCATACTGATATATGGCTCTTCAATCCACCTACCTATTTCCTTCCAGAAAATACACTTGGGCAATACAATTAATTAATCCTCCTGATTTTGGCAGGAAAATCAAGTACATGCTGACATCAATTGGATTTGGGAAGGCATAACTTTGGCAGAATTTTACCCACTAATTTGCAAGAAAATGTGAACCAAGGACATCTTGGATAGAAAAAGACTCATTCATTAGCCCTCGGCTGCATGATTAAGGGTTAAAGAAGTTAGATTACGGCACAATAAGGGAGATAGTTTTGAGAAGCAACAGCTGACAGAATGAGGAAACTATGAGCACCAAAGGACTTTAAGATGAAATGGCAGAGTAAAAGTCAGGCTGCCTAAAGAGACAGAGTTCCAGCCAGGCTGTCTGGAAGGCAGTCCGTCAACAGGGACCATAAACTTCATTCTTGCTCCTTTTGTGTCAAATAGGAACATAAAGGCAAGAAAGGTAGAATACACTCTGCATGAAAAGCAAGACAGGAAGAAAATCAACACGTTTGAGCTGTGGTGCTGGAGAAGGCTCCTGTGTATTCCTTGGGCAGCAAAGGTCACTGACAAGCAAGGACTGGAGCGCATAAACAGCAGACATGTCACTGGAAGGCAAAATCACAAAACTGCTTCTCACTTATTTTGGTCATATCCTGCAGTGGGGGAGGAGGGAATTCCCTGAAGAAAGCAGTTACGTTTGGAAGAGTTAAAGGAAACCAGTCCATCAAAGAACACGGTATCTGGACACCGTAAAAGCTGATGCCAGTTAGAGTGTAGAAAAATTCAAAGAAATAGTGCAAGATTGGAAGATGTGGAAAGACCTGGCCCATAGAATTGCCAAGAATCAGACTCAATGGATAACTCTGCATCATCAACTCTGCATGACTTCAACTGTAGTTTGACTGCCACTTCCCCATTCTGGGAAATAGGACCAGTGAGAATCCCAACATAAAGAGGCTTTAACCTTGAATTTCTTGCTGGGATCAGTTCCCCCCCGCCCTTTTCTAGGCACTATATAGTTATGTAACTTGAAACAAGGACTTCTGATTAATAAAGACCATTTGTTTGTGAGAGGGAACCAAATTGGGACAGCAGTGGGGACAAAAATATTAGAGCTGAGAGACCATGATTGCTCCCATAATCACTACACATTAACATTCTCTTTATTCATTTTCCAAGGTTTGCTTTATTTTGTCCAATATAATGTTGGGAAGAGATGTTTGCTGTTCTGCAGCGCTTTTCAAAACCTGGCCCATCTCAAACAACTGTAAACCTTCCACAGTATGGTCAATTATTATGCTCTTAATATTTTTTTAAAAAGTAAATTTGTTCAGAGCCCATTTTAATTTTTCATCTTATTTACCGGTTGGCATATGATTGTGTGTTGTTACTAAATATTTTGCTAGAGACTCATATGCAGATTGCTAAAGTTGGGTGGACACAGTCGCAGCAAGACATAATTATTTCTCAGAGCTGCTGACTTACTTGTTTTGCCTTAATTTCTACCCATTATTTTTTCTTCTTGCACTCCTGATAAAGGATCGGCCAAGTTATCCCCCTCTCCCCATGATCCTACTTTCCTCAAGAGCAGGCACTAGCTTTTGTTCACTCTTTTATCTATCCAAGGGCATGTTCACCTTGACCTCTCTAACATATATCTGAGCAACATGTTACACAGTGGAATTCTTTGCAGGTCTAAAGATTTGGAATTGCCACAAGCAAAGTGGGATAAGGGAGAGAGAACATATTCCAAAAGTAGACTGCCAAAAGAAGAATTTATGAATACAGTCCTGTACTCAAGAAGGGAAAGATAAGGAATGTTCACTATGTAAAATATGAATGTTTAGGTCCATTAACTTGAAGTTTGGGAACATTCTTTAACTGGGCCAAGAAAAGAACTGGAATCATTTGGCTTCCTCCCCTTTTCTTTTCTTTTTTTAAAAAAATGCCCATGGGTTTCGTTCTGAAAATCTCAACATATTTTCCGTAAGTTTATCAAGTTTGGCAGACTCAGTGAATTCCTACCTTGACAAACATTTTCCTAACCTCTGTTTATTGGGTTGCTGCTATTTCTGAAAAGTGGACTTCATAAATGCTCTAAGACGGAAAGAGTTGTGTGTTTGTACCACTGAGCCTGTGTATACATTAGTGTATTGGTATATTTTTACTTAACAATGGAGGCAGTTACTTGGAGGGAAAAAATTTTTTTTAATGTTTTTTAAAGGCAAGTTACTTCCATTTAAATTTTTATAATATATTTTTCTTCTGTTAGTCTATAATAGCATATCTTATCAGCTGCAGCTAGAATTTTAGTCTTAGTCTTACTTTAGAACAGTCTGTTAGATGTTGAGATGTTGGAATAGATTAAGTACAATGAAATATCCATGCCACTAATTTACAAATTACAAACTCTGGGCCAGCATCAACTAGTTATCTATAATGGATAACAGCAAGTAAAAAGTTTCCAAGCTGTACAGTTATTTATTCAGTTATAGATGAACAGCTAACTCAGCTTAGAGGAAAAAACTAGCACATCTCCAGTTACTATTTTTTCTCCTCTAGTTATGCCACAAAAATGAGGGACACGGTTTCCTTTTTTGAAGGTCTGTAGAATTAATTTAAAACAATTTATGATACTGTATTAATTTTCATGATATGAGCAACTAATCAGAGACCAAGATATTCTTACCCAGAACAGAGAGTCATTCCAATATTGTTTTAATATTTGCCTTAACCTCTCCAGATTAGGCAGGGGACTACACAGTGGAAGAGTTTAACACAGATCCATACTCATAAATAATTTTCCCCAGGCATCAACAAGAAGATATGATGCTCTGTGAATCATACTTTCCTAAAACAGCAGAAGGAGAGGTCCAGAGCTGGTTTGCAATTTCTAGCTGGATTCAGTGGTATCTCCTGCCATCTACTGAAAAATGCAAGAGCAAGCATATAAACTACTTTTTAAAAAAACATTTTTTTAATCAGGCCAAGCAAGCAGAAAGTCATTTTTTCCTGCTATAAATAACCTAGTTTTACATTATACATATTATATTGATTCATATGGATATTATTTTCATATCCTAGTAGTTCAGATATTCTTAAGAACTGCAAACATTGTGTTTTAACATTCAAAAGATTTTGTGCAAAAGCCAGTCCTAAAACGTCTTTGTGTGAAGAAGGGGAAGAAGAAGAAGAAGAAGAAGAGGAAGAGGAAGAGGAAGAGGAGGAGGAGGAGGAAGAAGA
>JANHFM010003525.1:643366-653497 GCA_032468115.1 Grayia smithii | reverse complement strand
TTCTATTCTATTCTATTCTATTCTATTCTATTCTATTCTATTCTATTCTATTCTATTCTATTCTACTCTATTCTATAAGCAATCAAATCATATTAGGAAACAGTCAGTAAAAATCTGACTTTTATTATTCTATTATCAACTTACATACCTAAATGTAAAGCTTGTTTGCCAGAACTGAAAGACTTGCTTAATGTACCAAGGCAATCATTACTATCATTCTTGTGTTCCAAAAATTTAACTTGGGAATGTATTGCAGATTCACATTGCATTGTTGTTATATTTACCTTGCTCATCCATTCTGAAATTATAGAATTCAGCTACAGATCACAGTTCAAAAGATATAGAACTAAATAAAGTTAATATAAACATTGGTCCTCACTGGGAAGTCTCTTGGCACCCATCCTCATTTTTCTTATCTAAATCATGTTGAAATGAGAATCTCTCCACAAATTTTGGTTTTGGAATTGGTTTTTAAAAGCTTTAGCATCCAGATATGAGTTCTCAATTATGCATAGTCAAGTACAATACTGAATTAATCATTACACTAAGTACATTGAAAAGTTGGTCCATTGCCAAATGGAAGCTCATAGATGCTCTAGGAGTTTTCGCAATATGAATATATACTCATCTTTTGATACTTGCATTGCATGATTTTCAGATTCCTTGTTATCCAGAATATCACAACTATAATTTTATCAAAAAGGAAAAAGTTAATATTGGGATCATGGCAGGTTCAAGCTATAGAATGCTTTGAATTGCAGGTGCCTGGAGGCAAATGTCTATTTCTAAAAATGAATATTAACATTTTAGGAAACAAATATTTAGAAAGCTGAAATATACTTAATTTTTTCTTCTGATTATGCACTTCACCAACTTAAAACCAGCAAATTTTGATTTTTTTTCTAGTTAAAGGCCAAAATTTTGCCCCATCTAGAATATTCTGTTCAAAAGTCCATGATGACTATATTATTAAGGACTCATAGCCAAAAAATGATGTAAGGCCATTGCCAGAAATAAGGATTGTCCCAAGAAGGCTAAACTACAGGTCTACATAAGGACACTGAAGAAACTAGTATAGATGATTGCAGAACTGCCAACTTTAATCTTTGAGAATTTCTGGAAATCTGGTAATGTTCCAGAAGTCTGGAGGGGTGCAAAAATTGTCCCATTTCAAACAAGGGAAAAAAGAGGTCCTTTTTAAATAGTGTAATTGTGAACACTTGTCTAAGAATACAAGAAGTCAGCATAAGTTTGTGACAAATAAATCATGCCAAATAACCTTTTTTTTGGGGGGGGGGACACAGAATTACTTGCCTAGTAAATCCAAGGAGTGCCGAACATAGTGTACTTTGGCTTCAGCAAAGCATTTGACAAAGTGTTTTGTCAGAGTTCTTTTAATAGCAATTTTATTAAGAGATACAATTAAGATAATACAATATTAATTTGATTTTTTTAAAAATCAAACAAAAATAGCACAGAAAAGAGAAAAGAAAACCAATTAGCAAAGGAAGTGTCTTTCAAAGATGCTGAATGTGAAGGAAGATGGTTATTCTGCAGTTTAGCCAAAAGCACAGTAGGTGGTGCTATAAGATAATTCAGTCCAAAAAACATCCACACTTAATCTACAAATTTAGTCTCAGTTTCTGGACAACTGTAGAATTATTATGGGTATTTATCCCACTGCATTTCTAGCTATCATCCATTCTAGACCATACCTATGATTCATTGTTTGAGTTCACATATCCTAAACTATGTTTGTTTAAGGCCTGGATTGTTGAATAAGCAACCAAGCGGAGTCCACAGTTCACATTAAGAAACCAACTACCCATTCTGATTTAAGAATGTGAATCCAGACTGAAGGAAGCTTCTTACCAAACTTTCCATCAACTTTTGTAATTATAGGAATCTGCTTCTACAATAGACTAGTGCTTGTTTCCCTACATTTTCTGAATTTGAATATTTGCACCCGCAATAATAATAGAAGCAAGCAATAGATCATCATATGCTAGACTACTGCAATGCCCTCTCAATGCCCTTGAGATGCACACGGAGGCTCCAACTGATCCAGAATGCGGTCACGCAGGTGGTGATGGGAGTATCCCGATACTCCCATGTAATGCCACTCTTGCGCGAGCTGCACTGGCTTCCGGTTGTCCTCCAGGTGCGCTTCAAGGTGCTAGTGTTAACCTATAAAGACCTACATGGCTTAGGCCCAGGATATCTGCAGGACCACCTACCACCACAAACATCCTCCCAGCGTCCGGTACACTCCCACAGGGTCGACCTCCTCAGGGTCCTCAGCCAGACAATGGGAATCTACATACCATTTAAATAGTTGAATCAGACAAGGTACCAGAAGAACACATTGCCAAACGTTCTGCAAGCAGGTAGAAATCATGCTATTACCAGTGAAGATCCAATGAATGAACTGGCTTCTCAGAATTCTGCTCTGGATATGGAAAGGATTCAGGTTTGCCCCAAAGTCCTCCAGACAATGGCTCCTTGTGAAGAGACTATAGCACAGCTATCCCAGTGGGGTTAGAGCAGAGGAATTGTCATCTTTGCCTACATCTAAAGAGTCAAAGAGCTTTGATACAAGATTTTGAAATTAATTACACAAATCCTTGCTGTGAGTTGTTTAGAATTCTATAAAAACACAAGAACATTTTGAAATTTAAGTATGAAACCTTCCCATGGGAAAATGGTGTTGATTAGGGAATAAAACACATCATAGGATGAAACTTTAAAGGTTGGATACTAAAGGGAACCAGAAAGAACTAAAGATTAAAGAGAAGAGACTCACAATACAAAATAATTTGACTTTGGAAGAAGTCAAGGATATTTGGGGACAATGCACTCAGAAATTACTCTTAAGATTGTTTATAAATATAAAATGTATTTAAAAGGGATTATAGAACAGCTTTTACTGGACAGAGACTGAAGCTGATTCAAATGTGTATCTGAAAAAGAATTTTAAAATGTCAGGTTACAGAAATGATATGGAAAAAATATTACAGTGGATTTTATAAATGCAACCAGCTGATATCTTAACAATTAAAAGGGATATTCCAAAACCAGAAGAGTGACTTTTTCTTATTCTAGATTTACAAAAAAAATGTGTTAAATACTTAAAGGAGCTTCTGAGAGCAAAGAGAAAAAGAAAATAAATCAAGTTCTGGGACATGATTTAAAGAAATTATTAAAAACAAAATAAAGGAAAATATAATGGGTTTATTTGATTGAGGTTAAAATATGTATATTGTTATTTTTGTTAACTCTTAATGCACTTTTGTTGATTAAGACTGATGAAGTTTTGGTAGGAAAAATAAAGTGCACAGGAAGAGGATTTGAGACATCTGATTTGGTGACTATATAAGAAATATACAGAGATATCACATATCTGCTACACACGAGCAAGCAGTGTGATGCAATAGCAAAAAAATTATTGCAATCTTACAGTGCACTTTTAAATAATATACTGTAGAGATGCTGGAGCAAGTTCACATGAACACTAATAAGATTGGAAACCAAGTCATATGTTTAGCTTGCAAAACATGTTTAGCTTCAACTGCTTGTTTGTTCCCTGTGACTATCATTACGTGTTGTACCCTATGACTCATGCCGAATGTATCTTATCTTTTATGTACACCGAGAGCGTATGCACCAAGACAAATTCCTGTGTGTCCAATCACACTTGGCCAATAAAGAATTCTATTCTATTCTATTCTATTCTATTCTATTCTATTCTATTCTATTCTATATGAAGTAAAACATCTTGGATGTGTGTCTGCAATTTAATGTTGCTAATTATGTTAAGCAACATTGTTTGATTAATTGAACAGTAAATAAAGGCACTACAGGTATGCCCCTCCTAAAAGTTTTCCTTCTCCTTATGTAATTCTTCTTACAATTAATTTTTTAAGGTTTGATCCCTTACATGTTAAAAATATATACTGAGCAGAGTGGGCCTTATTCCCTTTTCTAGCCATCAGAAACACAGTTTCATAGGCCAAGGAAAATTGCTACTCTTTAGGGCTATCCAGTAAATAAATCAGGATTGAGTGACTGGTGGGCTTTCATGTATGCATAAGTTACAATGCTCAGCATCCCTCAATATTAGACTAAGCTAAGGTATTGATTGGGGTTGCATGCCAAAACAATATAAGTAAGGGAGGAAGGATACAGGTGGTGGTATTATTATTATTATTATTATTATTATTATTATTATTATTATTATTGTGAGTGAGAGCAAAGCAGTCCGAGAAACATTTTTAAAAAGCTTGGGGACCTCATCTAAACTTTTGATGGGTTACAGATGGTGCCTCTTTTATTTAACTTTGAGAATGAAAATGCTCCAAAAGCTTTGTTCCCACTCCCTTTACCTGCTCAATTATTCATCCTTAAATAAAAAAGGCAAATTAATTATCTCATAATTAAGGGCATGTACATTGTGTTTATATTAAAATATTCAGGGCACAATGATATTGAGATCTGTGTAGCATCTCTACATTTACATCAATCTCTTTTTTTCCATTCCATGTAAAGAAGCCAGCTGATGTAACAAATTGCATGTTTCAGTCCCAATGAAGTAATAGGATGGCACTTGAGGGCAGCAGACAGGGGTTGTGGTTAGTCCTTATGACACCCAATGATCTTCTGTTGCCAGTCATCAAGCAATCTGCCTGATCCTTGCTCACTACTTGTTTCAATTCATTTGGTAATTTGTGTTGCCTAAACAAAACAATGCTTTTTCACCTACTGTATATACTGGAGTCAAACTCTATGAGAGACGCCTCTTTTCCTGGCAAGGGCACTCTCTCTCCCAGCATCTGGCATGTCTAATAAAGCAAGTTAGACAAAATGTAGTCAGGAGACAACAAGCAAATGTGGTATGAAGAACAGCTGCAGGGGTGGGATTGGCCAGGTGAGATCTCGGGCAGAACAGCTGGAACAAGGCCAATATCATTCCAGTGTCCATCAACTCCACTTACCTCCAGAGGTTGTGGATGCTCCAGCGCTGTGGAGATTTTTAAGAATATGAATTGTAGGGTGGTGCATGCATTCAAAATGTTGCAGATGAGTACTTCACAGAAGAATGAGCAGAGCACAGTATCACTGCTATTTATTCAAGAGGTCCCATATTTTTCCAGGTTCTGCAAGAGCCTGAAAAAAATGCAGCTGCTTTTGAGTCCTTCAAGTACCTGCAACTTGTTTTTTCAGAGCCCCATGAAAGCCTGAAAAAGTGGGACCAGTCGGATGAAGAGAGCAATTATAGGGACAGAGCAATTCTTCTCAATACCTTTGGAAGTGAGGACAGACCTAACAAGCACCTATATATCAGCCCCAGCTCTATTTTAGAATAGGATAGAAAGTTCAATATATTTCACTCCTTCTGTCAGAAGTCATGCTGGAAATTGTAAATCAATCCAAATGGTTGATTATGGATTTTCAAGGCAAGAAACTTTTTTTTTCATTGTTTGGAAAGTAGCCAACTGCTTGAAACAAAGCAATTAATTAATTGAAGTCATTAAAGTGGGAAGACAAGCCATTTTACAGCTGTTCTTTTGTGTAATCTTTCCAGAAAAAGCAGGGATGGTAATTTCCAAATCAAGTTATATGGTACTTAAATGATAAGCAGCTTTCCTTTCCAGCTCATGCATGGGGCACCAATTCTCATTTCAACCCAAAAAGGAGGGTGACTCACACTTTCTTTTCTGATTATCCAGCACCAACACTCCAAGCAGGTTGCCAGAGAGATTGCAATGGGTGTCGTGCTCTCAGTGTGTTGGAGGGGCATGCTTAGGATTCTTGACATTCTCCTAGCAGTGAGAAGTACCAGAGGGAAACTACAATCAAGAGTATACTTGGAACATATTGACCTGAAGTCAATGGGCTTACTTCCAAAGGAGAATGCATATGGTTTGGTGATTGGTTGACTCTCTCTAGAATTACCATCCAGCATTACACATTTAAGAAACAGGATAAACCACAAAGGTCATTTTCATGGATGAAGAGCAATTTTGTCCCAAAGCATAATGTACACCACTTTCCGTTCTGTGTATACCCCAATGAATTATAAATTTGAAAAGCTACACAGTTTATAGGCATTATCTTTGAGATAGTCAAAATTAGTAGTCTTTCAGAGAATAGGTTTCTGGGTGTCTTTTTGTCATAGGTTTACTTACATTGGAACTTTATCCAACTAACACTGAAGGTGTTACCTAGTTGGGTAATGAAATGTTTGCAAGGAAACAACCAAGCTCAGACAGTACAAATGATTCCACAATACTTTATTCAATTTGGTACCCTTCAACAACTTGGTGTTAAAACTACAGCTCCCAAAATTTCTAGCTTGCGGTTCTTCATTGACCAAGAACATGGAGAGTTGTATTTTCAATGCACCTGAAGGACATCAGGTATAGGATTCAAAAGAGAGGACAGCAGTCCCTTGATGTCTCCATTTTGGGACAGTTGTTTTATTAGTCACCAAAATAATATATTAGTGTCTATGTGTTGATCCCCTCCAGCATCTCAAATATCAAACTATTGCTGAAGAAACTACAGTACAGTGGAATATGTTAGATGCCCATTTTACAGAATCAATAAACAATGTCTTGAGTTCCCATTTCTCACATTGGTTTCTGTGCTTTATTTGTTCATTCAAGTTGTTTTTATCCCACTTTAAAAAGCCAAAGAGAAGGGAGAAAAAAGCAAACATT
Organism: Grayia smithii; assembly: GCA_032468115.1. NCBI lineage: Eukaryota > Metazoa > Chordata > Lepidosauria > Squamata > Grayiidae > Grayia > Grayia smithii. The sequence goes on along the minus strand of JANHFM010003525.1, from coordinate 646,778 downwards.
GGAATGAGCTTATAAAGTTAAATCGTAATTTTAATAACTAGCTAGATAGAACTAACTCAGTCTTGGAGACAAGACTTGAATGAGTTTGTCTACCAGAGATTAGATATAATTATTTTATTTTTCCAGATTTATCTGCTGCAACTTAATGGAATGTGCTAACTTTTCTGTGTACACTTTTATCACAGTATACATTAGGTAGCCTATCCAACTCTAGCTAATTTGAAGGGGAAAAAAGCTAAGCGGAATGATCATACATGGAAAAAATATACGTGGTCACTGAGAATCTACAAACTTGGTTTAAAAAAGATTTTACTACATTGCTAATCTCCAATCGTAGTTTTGAAGTCACCTGTAATGTCTGTTGTTATATTTATATAGTGTTTTAAAAGTTGTATCATTATTTATTTTCTCCATGGTTTACCATACCCATTAATTTGTAAAATGGTAAGAAGCATTCCAGATCAAACTAAAGCAGTGGTTTTCAAACATTTTGTCTCAGGACATCTTTACATTCTTAAAAATATTGAGGAATTCAGAGAGTTGTGATTGATGTATACCTATTGATATTTGCTATGTTAGAAATTAAAAGTGATACATTTTTAAATACTTATTGCAGACCCCCCTAAAAAGGTCTAAGGGACCCCCAAGGGCCCCAATCACACCTTGAGAACCACTGAACTAAAAGATAATAAGACCCAATGTTCTGTTCTGACAAAAAGTCTATTAGATATACATAGGAATCTCAGAAACAGGTCCTTAATGCAAGAATACCATCCTGCTCATATGTGCCAGCAATCAGAATTGAGAAAGCTGACTGTTCTTGAAATTGAAGATTTCATACTAATACTAAAGCTGCCAAAGAGGAAGAAAGGTGTCCATCGGGGGGAAATTCAAAATTTTCCCAAACTGATTCTGTGGGCATGGCTTGGTTGATGTGGCAAGGGAAGGATACTGCAAAATCTCTATTCCTTCCCCACTCCTGGGGGAAGGTTATTACAAAATCACCATTCCCACCCCATTCTAGGGCCAGCCAGAGGTGGTATTTGCCAATTCTCCGAACTACTAAAAATTTCCACTACCAGTTCTCCAGAACCTGTTAGAACCTGCTGGATTTCACCCCTGGTGTTCATGTATACTTTTTCCATGCCAGGTATAATTTTATGCAGATCTGTCTGATCTTCCTTATTCTCCCCACCTCCCCAAAAGGTAAACAATCTGTTCATTGCAATGTGTCCTCATATAGGTAGTCCTTGCTGAACAATGATAATTGAGACTTGAGGTTCTGTAAAGCACAATGACACATGACCATGCTGCTTAATGACAGTAATTCCAGCAGTCCCAAATTACCGTCATTAGGCAAACTACAGCAGATTGTTAAACCAGCACCTCATATTCTGACTTCCTGCTGGCTTCGCCATTGACTTTGCTTGTGGGAAACTGGGAGGGGAGATCTCAAATCGCGATTACATAACTGCGTGGGCACCACAACAACCGGAACTTCAAGGAATGGTCATAAATAACATCAGTGCCATTGCAAGTTTTGACAGCCACTGAACTAGTGGCCATTTACCAAGGACCACCTAAGAGAATTGCTCCAGCTCCTACTTGATTTGGTTGCCCTTTTGTGTGATTTCTTGGCCATATATCAAGAAATGGGAAGAATAACTTCATTGTCCACAATTACTTAATAAGTCTACTGGATTCATTTTTTTCTGAAAAACAACATCCTCACCATGTAGCTGATGATTGGTCAGCAAGGAAATGTATAAACAATCACTTTTCACCTCCATCCTATATCAGAATTTTACCAAGCTTTCATAAAAATAAAACTCCACATGCAACTCCTAATCAGTCCAATTGCATCAACAGCATGAACATTGAAAGACATGTTTGTGCTGAAAACGCTTCTTCTTCTACCCAGTGGATGTTGTTCAGTTTCTACATCACTGCTCACACACAACAGCCACTCAACACTGTATTTGTGTTAGAATGTAATCACATGGATACACATTTTCTAGCTCAGAGCTATGTCAGAATCTGTATTTGTTTCCTCATATGACATTTTCTTCTAGGATGCATAGCTTTTAGAGGAAGTACCTATGCCAAGTTGCTTTATTGAACATGCAGAGTATAACTTCATCAGATCAACAGTATTTTGTTTTATCTGCCCCAGTGGGCAGAAAAGAGAGAGTATGATGAGAGATTCCTTTGAGTTGTTTTAAATTCATTTTATTCTGGAGCAGGATTTAGTACACGGGGAATACCTTGCTTTAGTTTTAAAAAGATTGCGCCTTTTTCTCTTAAAGGCTTTCCGGAAGCATGTACTCAGTAACTCTAGAAGATGGGAGAGGTTGAGAGATTTTGAAAAGGTTCTTTTCCTGCCATCACATAACTACCTTCCGCTGCATCACAATCCTTAAGGAGCTTAAAGGCATTGAGGAAGGTGCTACAGATGCATTCAGGTACCTCCCACAGCACCTTTACTCCTTCAAGTGCAAACTGTTGTGTGGCCTTAATGTCTTGGCATATTATGCAAGTGGGTTGGTGGGTGGCAGGCAAGCAACTTTAATGTAAAGCACTGTTCATCTGGTTTCACTTTAAAACATTTGCAATCTGTTTCCCAAACATGCATTCCAAATGAGAGGCACAGTGCTTTTGATCTCCAGTAGGTGTGCAGCTTTACTGCACTTTTTGGGTGTGGCTAAAAGGCTACCTCGGGTTCTGAAAGTATTTCAGGGATAGCCACTTTAAAAGCAGTTTGAAAAAGGATGGAAATTTAAAAATGAATTATTTTAATTAATTATTATTATAAAATAGTTTGTCATAGTTTATATTATTTATAAACCATGATTAACTATTTTATATTTTTTAAATTAGTTTATTAGATCAATTTATATGGTGGCCTGTCTCTTAAATGTGGCTCTGGCCAGCTTGATCGATTACATGCCCTCAAGTCTTAGCGACCGACCACAAATTAAAAACAATATAAACATCATAAAAGCAGAGGCACAAACATTCATGTTAGTTAATAACTGACTAGGTTTAGTTCATAATTCAACTATCTCAACAGTTTATTATTAATTTAATAAGTACCAGTAATTATGATTTATTAATACTGATCCACACCAAGTTATCTCACAATTGAGTCACAGCTTTAAAATAAACTTCGAAAATTATGATAAAAAATAAAATCCCTTCCTGCATGTACTCTTTTGTGTAAATACTAGTGCTCATGGAAACACCTGAGACTCTTAGAGAAAGGAAGCAGCAGACAGAACTGTTGCCATGGCGATATCTTGATAATTGGCAACCGAAGCTGGAAGGATCTAGCACAGTGTTTCTCAACCTTAGCTACTGGAAGATGTGTGGACTTCAACTCCCAGAATTCTCCAGCCAGCTCTGCTGGCTGGGG